>QEPC01009507.1:55246-72037 GCA_003113815.1 Sphenodon punctatus | reverse complement strand
TTGGTCAAGTATGATGCCAGCCTGCAATGCCCAGCCAAGTAGGGATGCCAGCCACCAAGCCCTGGCCGGGCATTTCAGACTGCTCGGCATTGGTGGAGTAGCAGCAGATGCATGGTGAGGGCTTGGTGACTGGCACCCCTACTAGGCCGGGCATTGTAGGCTGGCAGGCCTCCAGTTCTGCTCGCTCTATTCTGGGTTCTCCTGTTCTAGTCACCATAACGGCAGGAGTGACAGTGCTACAGTAGTGCCTGCTGGTGCCCAAAGCAGGTTTGCATGTGTTGTCATGGCTGCAGGCAGATACAGGCAACCCAGCAGAACATCTGCTTTCAGAAGCCTTTGGGTGGGCAGCAGCATTGCTCCAGAATTGCTGGAGTCAAGAGACCCCAGTTCTAATTCTTGGTTTGGAAGTCCTTTGACCTCTCTGCATTTCAGCTTTCCCAGTTCTAAAGCAGAGGGCTACCATTTTGGGAGCTCACAGGAGAAAGAACCTGTATGGAACTAGGCTTGGGGTACGCAGTTCCAATTGCTGTTACATATCCAGCCTCTTTGCAGGGTAAATAAGAGGACTCTTAAATGCTTCCCCTTCTTCAGAAGAATTTAGGCTCAGCACTTGGCCCCTGGGGGTGCCTACCCAATTCCCATGAGGGCATTGCTGACCATCTGATACCCACTAGGGGTGGGACCAAACTGAAAAAAATGGGAATTAGTTTTACCTGTTACCGGTTTCAAAAAAATCGGTTTTATCAGTAAAACCAGTTTACTGGTACCGGGTTTTTTCCCTTGATTTCAATGGGGAAGTGTCCCCATTGAAATCAATTAACCCCCCCCAAGCCCCCCTCCCAGGCTGCACGGGTGGAAGGGTGGACACCCCCCACCCACCCTGCTGCCAGTGCCCAGCCTGGATTTTTTTTTAAAAAACGGACAGCTGGACCTGCGGGCTCCAGGCTGCTGCCGTACTGCTGGCTTCCCAGTGGCAGCCAGGGCTATTTCTGAAGGAGGCAGCTCTCCTCCAGGAGCCCTCCTGACGATATCAGGCACAGGCACTCTGGGTTAAACCCCCCAATCACCTTTTACCTGTGCTGCGGGTAGTGGTGGCGGCGGCAGAGGCAGCTTCCGCGTGGCATGGGGCCTGCTTCAGCGCTGACTTCAGGGCTTCACTAGGCCTTCCAGGGAACTTCTGGGTTACTGCAGCGCAGGTAAAAGGCAATCGGGGGGTTTAACCAAGAGTGCCAATGCCTCATATCATTTGGAGGGCTCCTGGAGGAGAGCTGCCTCCTTCAGCAATAGCCCTGGCTGCTGCCGGGCAGCCTGCGGTGTGGTGGTGGCCTGGAGCCTGCAGGTCCAGTGGTCCAGTTTTTAAAAAAAAATCGAGGCTGGGCACTGGCAGGGTGGGTGGGGGGTGTCCTGCCTTCCACCCGCGCAGCCTGGGAGGGGGAGGGAAAGTGGTTTGGTTTTTGGTGGGTTTTTTTTACATTGCGGCCATTGATTTCAATGGCCGCAATGTAAAAAAAATCCGGTGCCGGAATCGGCACTGGTATGGGGAATTCTCAGATCTATCTGATATCCCCGATACTGCCAAATACCGGCAGTTTCAGATATCGGGAGATCAGAATTTCCCACCCCTAATACCCACCAATTCCTGCCAGCCTACAATGCCTGGCCAACTATGGGTGGCAGTCACCAAGCCCCAAGCTTTCCTGGCCTCTGCTGCTGGATCTCAGATGGCCATCCCTGGTGCCACGGGCACTCCCAGGGGTCAAGTGCTGAGCCTGCCTACCCGGGCAACCCGAGGTTCCAAGCAGCAAGCCTTCCTAGCCTCTGCTGATGCTGCTGGGTCTCAGATGGCCAGCCCTGGTGCCATGGGCACCCCCAGGGACCAAGCACCGAGCCTACTGGCCCAGGCAACCCAGGGTGCCAAGCCTTCCTGTTCTCTGCTGCTTCTGCTGCTGCTGCTGGGTCTCAGATGGCCAGCCCTGGCACCATGGGCACCCCCAGGGGTCAAGTATCAAACCTGCCTGCCATACCACCATGGGCACCCCAGGACTGCCAGGAGTCTGAATGTCCAGAAGTCGAGTTTTTAGTCCGAACATCTGAACTCCATCCTGTTTGCACTTCCCTAATAGGCACACCTATTCTCCATCAGGGGATGGACAAGCTACTCCCCCATCCATAAGTAAGCACAAGGCAGGCTCTTCTGATGACCATTGCCCTCAATTTACAAAGGACACTGCGACTGAGAAAGAAAAAATTGTTCAAATCTTTTGATGTCTCTGGGACACTGGCCCATTTTACATGAATGTGTAAATCCCTCGACTGCCAGGAGTCTGAATGTCCAGAAGTCGAGTTTTTAGTCCGAACATCTGAACTCCATCCTGTTTGCACTTCCCTAATAGGCACACCTATTCTCCATCAGGGGATGGAGAAGCTACTCCCCATCCCCAAGTAGGCACAAGGCAGGCTCTTCTGATGACCATTGCCCTCAATTTACAAAGGACACTGCAAAAGGAAAAATTGTTCAAATCTTTTGAAGTCTCTGGGACACTGGCCCATTTTACACGAATGTTCCCCCCCCTTGCCCATGTGTGTGGGTGAGCAGTGGGGTGGTGGTGGTTGTGCAATTGCCATGGTGGATGGTTGTGGCTGCGTGTGTGCTCACATGTTCCACCCACCTCCACCCATCGTCCACACACAGAGCAACAGGTGTCAATGGCAGATGCTTTGTGGGTGGAGCTGGGTGGAGCTGGGTGGGCATCCCTGTAACGACCCACCCACCCATGCAACACCCACTCACCAGGGTACACACCCATCCCCCCACACTGCCGGCCCATTTGAAAAGGGTCACTGAGTACTGTTCTGACTCTCAACGACCTGTCATTTATGCCCATGAGGATTTCGGAGGCTAAACTTCGACACCCATATTTTTTAAAAATGTCTTCACCTTGGACCATTCAATTCCAAACCATCCAGATTTGAGAATGAGAAAAGATCACTGAAAATCTTTGGAAATGGAACCAGAACTTTGCAATTTCTATTTCTATTTGTAAGGCTTATTAGTATAATTGGGGGGAGCGGGGGGAATTAAACCTACAGTAATATCTGAGAAGTTGCTGCTCAAAAGAAAACATGAAGTAGCATGGACAGTAAAAGCTTGCTACCATAACATTTTCTTCTGAAAAGATTGTCTCTCAACTCCCTCTGGTGGCATAAATCCACCAAAACAGGAATGAGTATGTGTGAGACGCAGTGTTTTTTTCTATACGTTTGTTAATAAGTTAACACATTCAAACATTTCTTTTAAATAAATAAATACAAATTCAAACAGCATAGTATAGTAAACAGTGATTGGTTAAGTTCACCTGAAAGACAAAAATAAATAATCTTTTGATAATGGAGTATTTAATTTGCAAATACATGCACACAGATGCCAAGGAATGGTGCCTGGTAACCCGAAAAAGTCTGCAGCACGGCACAAGCAGTGCATATTCTGGCTTTTGGGGTAACAAAACATAATGCATGAGAATTTTTATTTAACAGAACAAACAGAAATAGAAAATACGTTAAGGGGTATTTTCAGACATTACATTACCATACTCAACCACGGTGAATCCCCCGTGGTGGTGGATGGTCCCATAACGTCTGGTTGCTCACCGCCAGATGTTCACCATGGTGTGAGCAAAATAACCACACTTTCGAGGATGGTCCGGGCACCATCTCTGAAAGCGTGGTTAATTGTACCACGTCCCGGAATCGGTGGATGGTAATGTCTGTTACCGCTGCCAATTCCGGGCCGTGGCCCAGACCCCAGGTCAGAATCGGAGGGCAGGCGACTGGGGGAACATGGGGGGGAGGGCTGTGTAGCCGCATGTTGCGCCGCGCAGCCCTCCCCCCCACAATTCCCTGCTGGAATCAGCCAGCACATCTGTTGGATGTGACATTTTGATTCCGGCGGGGAATCAAAAGGTGATTCCGTGAAGGGGTCAATAGGCGCCCCATCACGTCTGAAATCACCCATAGATAGAGGCCCTTTTCACACAGACACTCTAACACTGAAAAATGGGTGTTACATTTTATTATACATGTTGCATGGCTGCAGGTGTGCTCTATGGGTGCCCTTCAACATGAATAATAAACTGTAACACTCATTTTATCAGAGTTAGAGTGTCTGTGTGAAAAGGGCCATAGTGTAGCAGGAATTAATTTGTTAATAGAGAAACAAGAACATTTTGAATTGCTTAACTTTTGATTACTTCCTCGACTAGCTACCAGCAGCAATGTTATACTTGTAGGCAGAACTCTCTCTTTATTGAACCATAAGTATCCAGTGCTCCCTGTGACTTAATTAGTTTAAATAATATTTTGTCCAGATATTATTAATAATTTATATATCACTTTCAGTGTTCAAAGTGCTTTACAATCCTTATCTAGTTTACCGTCACAACAACTTTGTGGATGTCAGATGGATGGGGGGTAGGGTGAGGGCGTGCCTGCCCTGGAGTTTCTCCCAGGGTGTACCTGTGCACCTGCCTGCTCCCAGCCCTGCCTGGGTCAGAATCAGATTAACTTGGTGGGTTCCCTGGCTTGCAGTCCACTTACACAGCACCCCCACCCCTCACACCATAGAGTTGCGGGTTACAGCATCTACTAGTCTATGGTATTGCCTGGACAACATCTGGCTGCAAACGGAGCAGCCGTTTGGGTCCACACATCAGATGGACAGCTGCTCCACTTCAGGCCGGTGCCCTGGGTTTGGCCTGCTCTGTTGGTAGCGCTATGGAATGTTCCTGCTCCACACCTGCTCTACTGGCACATCTGGTGGGGCACCTTTAGACTGTCTTTATGTTATGTGTACCTGTAACGCGATGCATATGACTAGTAGCACTATAGAAATGATAAATAGTAGTAGACGATGGACAGGCCATCTGGGGGTGAAGCGAGCCGGCATGGCCAGCACCGGGGCAGCCTAAAGCACCATCTAAAGGTCCATCTAAAAGCACCCCATGAGGTAGGTTATTATTATTCCAAGTTTATAGATGAGGAACTGAGGCTGGGGCTTGCCCAGTGGGTTCATGACTAAGATGGGATTTGAACTCTGGTCTTTCAGTCCAACACCAACATCATATCCATTACACCCATCATATCCAATCCCCAACCTCCCAAAAAACAAACAAACAACCAAATGATGAGGAGTGGAAGAAGGATGTTGTTCATCCTAGTAGGGGAGAGAGCTCTGGTGGTGTGGGGTACAACATTCCCAGTTACAACTATCCAAGACCCTGAAATAGCACTTTATAGCCTTTCCTTGTGCGAACTCTCCCCCCCTCCCCCAGACAGGGAGGTCAGGCAGGGACTGGAGGTACTCAGGGGGGTTGTCTTTGCCCCCTGTTCACCTCTGGCCCCTGTGCAGCCCTCCTCCCTGTGTGCAACCCCCGCACCTCCAATAATTTGCAAGAACTCAAGGAGGGGACAATAACACCTGAGTTCTCACCCCCATCTTGATTCTCATGAATTTCTCATGAGCATTCCCCCCTCCCCCCGTTTCATTTCTAAACACAAGCAACAGAGATTCAGACAACTTCAAGGCAACCTTTATCCACTTACAATATGGCATAGATTTTCTATAACTCCATGTTTGTATCCCCGAGAAGAAGCCTTCCAGTCACCTGCCCTTCCTTCTCTATCTCACCCCCACTCCCATCTCAGACTAACTGCTCCCAACTCCTCCCCAACATTCTTCTGCTAGCTTTAATTCTATTGGCTTAGCCCTACCCTTCTGATGACCTCATCCCCTCTTGTCTTCCCTCTAGGACACTTTCCCTTTAGTATACCCATCTCAGCATTTCTTTAATTAATATACTTAGCATTTTCCCACACCATTTTAAGACAGACCAAGAAGAGTTTGAGGAGCAACATGATAAGGATACAAAATCCAATATCAGGTTTTTTTCCAATACGTCACAGGCAGGAAACCTGCTAGAGAGGCAGTTGGTTCACGTAGATGGCCAGGGAACAAAGGAGGCACTAAAAGATTATAAGGTAATTGCTGAGAAATTAAATAGTTCTTTGCATCAGTATTTACTGCCAAGGATGTTGGGAGGTACCTGTACCAGATCTCATTTTTGTTGGTGATGAATCTGAGAAATTATCTGAAATTAGCTTCAAGCCAGAAGAGGTCGGATTGCATATTGACAATTTAAACAGTAGAAAGTCACCCAGACCAATAGGTATTCATCCAAGAACTCAAAGACTGAAAGAATTCAAATTTTGAATTGCTGAACTATATCAGTAACATGTAACTTATTGCTAAAATCTTCATCTGTGTCAGAAGACTGGAGGTTAACTAATGTAACACCAGTTTTTAAGAAGGGTTCCAGAGATGACTCTGGAAACTACAGACCATTAATCCTGACATCAGTACTGGGCAAACTGGTGGAGACCACGGTTAAAAACAGAATTACTTGGCATATTGACAAGCTTGATTTGATGGGTAAAAACCAGCAAAGCCTTAGCAAAGGGAAGACGTGTCTCACTAATCGATTAGAATTTTATGAGAATGTCAACAAGCATGTGGATAGAGGTGATCTGGTTGATACAGTATACTTGGATTTTGTAAAAGCATTTGACAAGGTGTCTCACCAGAGACTCTTGAGCAAGCTAAGTAGTCTTGGGATAAGTGGAAGAGTTCTTTCGTGGATTGGTAGGTGGTTAAAATATAGGAAACAAAGGGTGTAGGAATAAATGGTCATTTTTCAAGTTGGAGATAGACAGTGGGGAGGTCTCAGGGGTCATTACTGGGACCAGTGCTATTTAACATATTAATTAATGTTCTGGAAAATGGGGTAAAGGGGAAAGACACATATTATTCAGTTTTCCTTGGTTTTTACCAAGAATCATGTTACTTGATTCGGTTTACTGAATAAACCAAGAAATCAGTACAGTACTCAGCACTCAGCAACTTGAGGAATCAAGGAATAGAACGTGGAGGGGAGGTGCAAGTCCTTACCTTTCCTTATACACTTTACCTTTTACCTTCCCCTATCTGTCTCCCCCTGTACATACACACACACACACACACACGTATGTATGTATGTATGTATATATATATATATATATATATATATATATACACACACACAAACACACACACATACATACATACATTATTTATTCCATTTATACCCCACCCCTCCTGAACACATCTCAGGGCAGCTGTTACGATCCCACGCTCAACCACGGTGAATGCCCACATGGTGAGCAAGGGACCGTAACGTCTGTTGGCCCGACAAGAGATTCCTGCCAGATGTTCACTCCTGTGAATCATGGGTGGGAATCTCTTTGACCACCCAAATGGTGATCCTACCCAGACCATCGCCATTTGCGTGGTCAAAGAGATTCCCACCTGTGATTCACAGGGGTGAACACCCGGCAGGAAGCTCACGTTCAGGCCGACAGACATGACGTTCCCACGCTCAGCCATGGGGAATTCACCGTGGCTGAGCATGGAAACGTCACATCTGTCCCCTAACCACGACCTGGAATCAGCGGCCATGCCCACCGCTGATTCCGGGCCATGGTCAATGCCCCGGGGGGTGGGTGGCTGGTGCGGCCACATTGGCCGTGGTGCCCGCCCGTCTCCCAGAGGGTGGGCAACCTAGGGAGTGTGGGGAGGACTGTGCGGCTGCACGTCGAGCCGCGCAGCCCCGCCCCCTCCCCTGATTCGCCGCTGGGATCAGCCGGCACATCTGTTGGCCATGCCATTTTGATTCCGGCGGGGGATTACTAGGTGATTCCATGACGGGGCCAAGACTGACCCCGTCACATCTGAAAATACCCAAAGAAGTTACAGCCTGATATTTATGTCCCAACTTTTTAAATTTTAAAAATTTTGATATTTTTGTTTTTATTCTTAAATTTTGTTATTTTTTCATTTTTGTTTTTCTGGTGTTAACAACAAAAATTAAATTTTATCATTAATACCAGAAAAATGAAAACAAAATGCACACCCCTAATCTGCACATTGGTTGGACACCTAGCAGATAACAGAGGCCAGTAATTGTATTTAAAATTCTGGACTAATACAGTGGGAACCATTCCCATGCTCAAGTACGTGGGGCTTCCCTTGAACACAGTCCAGAGGCTGCAGCTAGTGCAGAATGCAGCGGACCATCTCCTTACTGGGGTGGGGCGTCAGGAGCACATTACACCAGTGCTCCGGGCTCTGCACTGGCTGCCAGTAGTGTACCGGGTCCGTTTCAAGGTGTTGGTGATAACCTTTAAAGCCCTATATGGCCTTGGCTTGACTTATCTGCGGGACCACCTCGCCTTCCGGGTCCTTGACTGGCCCTTGCAGTCTCTTGGGTGGGGCACCTTTCTGGAGGTCTCTTTTGTTACTTGGGGGGCCACCATGGATAGGGCATTCTCGGTGGCTGCACCACGGCTCTGCAACTCCCTCCTGGAGGAAACTTGACTGGTCACAGATCTCCTGACTTTAAGTGTAAGACCTGGCTATTCTGCCAGGCTTTTGGCAGAGGGGATGGGTAGGGAGGGGTTTGTTATTGCTCCTGTCTGGGGTTGGTTTTATGCTGCTGAATTTGTTTACATAATAGTATATTTTTATATTGTTTTAATGTATACATTTAAACAATTTAATTTTAGCTTTTAAAAACATATTTTTTAAAAAAGATAGATGTTTTATTTTGTATTTTGTAAGCCGTTTTGAGTGCTGTGGCAGAAAAGCAGGATGTAAATATGACTAAATAAATAAATACATTTGAAAGCCTGGAATAATCTTATAAACCCAAGACTCTCTAGTCTGCAAATCTCCATACTCCCTCAGAGGGAATTCATAATGCTACATACCAAATCTCTAGGGTGTATTTCTTTTCTGCAGGACAAATGCATATTTTCATATTGAGGAGGCAGCTGTTTAAAATGTACAGATGTGAATTGTTAAATTTGCTAATAAATACAGAAATGCATTTAATGGGCAGAAGACTTTGGGTATTATTACCCTTTTCTGCAGCATTTATGGTAGTGCAGCTCCTTTAAGACCCATGTGGGTGTATTTGTCCCCCAGAACCTCAGAGGGGATTTTGCACAAAAGTCAACATCCTCAGACTATTATGTTTTCTGATTAAGCTTCATGAGACCACAAGAAAGATTGTGTTTATTCCAGTTCAACTATATCTCTCATTTTGGGTGTTATCATATAACATGGGGCCTCACATTCGCACCCTATGTGAAGGATGACTGTCAGATGTTCACCCCAGTTTTGGCTGGAGCATCTCCATACATTGGGTGTTTTTAAACAGACATGGGACTGGCCACCTTTGGAACAGAACCCCTTCCCCGCCATTGAGTTGAAGACTAGAGTATCCACAATGCTATGTTGTTGCCTAGAGCAACAGCTGGCTGGAGACAGAGCAACAGTGTGGGTTCACGCATCCAAAAGACCACTGCTCCACCTCCTGCCGGTGCCCTGAGTTTGACTGGCTCTTTCTGTCCAGGATATTCTGGCTCCACATCTGGCTCCACCTGCACTTCTAACAGGCCCCCTTTTGGATGGATGGGCCACCCACAGGTGAGGCAGAGCAGAGGTGGGGCTGCTGTCCCTCTGAAAAGACCCAGTGTCAACTCCAGAAAGGCAGGGTATGTCATGTAGGATAACCCAGGCCCAACAAGGGCAAGGCACTGCCCCGGGGCCACATCCCATCTGATTGAGAGGCATGGGGGTGGGGTCACATTCTCCACCACAGAGTTGAAGTCGCAGCCTAGAATGGTTGCAGGACCAACTGTGTGTGTTGGGTCAGCATGCAGGCAGACTGTGGCCAGGGGAATTGCTGGCCCATCTTCTGGGGTCCTCATGGTGCTTGTGTGAGGCGGTTGGGGTGTGTGTGGAGCAACTCTGGGATCCAATGGGCTCCCAGTCCATGTATTAACACCCTTAGATTAGGACATCACCTTAAGGGGGGAGGATGGGTTAGGAGATAGGGTGAGGGATTAGGTGGGAAATTGTTGGAGGGTGGGAGTGGATTGGGGATTGTATTTTAAATGCTTTTATATTGTATTGTGTATGTATACATATTTTAAGTCACCCTGAGTCTTCAGGTGTTGTGATATGGCTTGGGCCTAACAAAGATGCTAATCTCCCTGTTACAATGTGACTGAATCAGAAGTGCTTCTTCTGACACAAATGTGCCAGAACAGACATTGAATGTTACTGTAACTCACTCTTTTATTAATGTAACCAAAAGTATACAATGTAACCAAAAGTATACAGTGGATTTATATGTAACTCTTTGAATGTAACTTTTGTGTAGGCCATTGTAGCCATTTCTAGCATCCTACACTATATAGGATGCTAGAAAGTAGGTAAGACATTATTCAGTGCATGTATTCAGTCATTGATTTAAAAGAACAGAAAATGTTAGTAGGGAAAATAGTCGAATTGGTCAGAGAAAACAAATGATGCTGGAGAGTGAGCAGAAGCCCTGTCTTCCCAAAACAACTGATAGCTCATAGGAACATCGAGGGAGGTCAGAAACTGATAACAGAGTTAAACTATACAAGCAAGAGAACATGGCCTTATCAGACAACCAGATGCCTCTAAGATGGGTGTGGGCAACCCAGGGCCAAAGAGTCAGGCCACCCCCTCCGGAGGGAGGGGTGGACCAGACCCTATCGGTCAGGGCAAGTCCCCACACCAATGACTAAGCAGAATGACCCCAATCATGGATAGCCATAAGCGGGAACATTCTGGAGTAAGAGGCAGACAGCCCCTTAACATGGATAAGTAATAAGGGAAATTTGTATATAAGGCCAGCCTCTGGATCAGTTCTCTGCCCTTCACGGTTCTCTGTCGCTAGCCCTTATCAGGGCGCCAATGAGCTTCGGTGATCTGACCCACTCTGGGACTTCTCCTTAGGAGGTCCTGCAACTGCCCAGCGAGGATTTTTCTCTCTCTCAGCATCATTTGGGCCCCCTTCCTGCCTTCTTCTGGAACCAGACCATTGACCTCTGATAACGTAAGAATATATGCTTTTATGTATTTGAAGGAATCAGAGTAGGTGAGGACATATGTTGGCTGCAAGTGTTTTTTTAATAATTGGTATGCTAATTGTGCTGCTATTATTGAATAAATGCATATTTGATTGAACAAAAGAGTCATTACTAGAAATAGAAGAGGAGTAATTCCCCACCCACTCAAAACAGTAGTATTTCCAGTTGATCCCAAGAATTAAAAGGGATCTGCTTCACCAGGGTGCAGAAAAGCAGCTGAACCCATTTTCTTTTCTTTTCTTTTCACAGGGATGAGTAGGATACAAATATAATAAATTAATTAAATAAAATTAAGAGGTTTCATGGTTTTGTTTAGTTTCAAGATTTCTCATCATAAGAGATTTAATAGATAATACTTGATAGGTAAATATTACATTCCTGCCTGGCATACTAGAGCATAAATAGAAACAAATGGTCTTATCTGATAACAGACATTCTCATATCTCATTCACTTTATCATAGAAGAACCTTGACTCTATATTAAGAAGGATCCTGCTGAATATAAGCATAATTTCTTCTTTTACTGCAGCAACATGTTTAATGTTTCTCTGAGAAAATCCAATGGTTGTATATGAGAAGTGAAATTCGACCACAGTTAATGTCTATAGGCTTGTATGGCCATAAATGAGGGTAGAATCTGGCCCATTAGATCCCATTCAAGTGCTATCTCTGCCATTGTACACCAACCATGGAAAACCTATGATGCCTTTGTTTTCTTTTTATTTTGCATACATGCACCTGCATTGTCACCACGTCTATGTGGAATGTGGAGCAGTGCCTGGTAGGGGGAACAGCACTGTAGGAGTCCACAGTTGCAGACAAGTGGAGTTGCAACTACCCTTCCATTTTGTGTGGTGCACTGGGGGAATACCTATGCTTCCATAGGCAAACACCAGCCTAAGAATTGCCATGTGTTACCCTCTAGTCAAAATCAACACCCAGGCCCCAGGAAGTGATTCAGGTAGCCCAAAAACTGGATCATAAAAGGGTTTGGATTTATGTATTGGCCCTTATCACATGAGACATCCCAACCCCCACCCACATGGGTGACTGGGTGAGCAGGGGGGCGTCCATGTGACAGCTGGTGGAGGTGGGTGGGGGTGTGTGCACACTCCCACGCTCTACTCATCTCCACCAATTTCCCCACACATGGAGGCATTAGACAAAATGGAGGTGCCTTCATGCATGAAGATCGCTGGAGGTGGGTGGAGATGGGTGTGCGTCCGTGTGATGGGCCGTACATGTACCGCACACCTGCCATGGCACACACCCATCCCCCTGCACCTCAGCTCCTCCCAGTCCATTTGAAAAGGACCTTTTAACTTGTTAGTAGTATAGTCTGAGGGGTGCACCTGCTGTATAGAGATCATGCAGACTGTGGCTAAGTATTGTGTAGTTGCTTGTATAGGAGTGTTTGTGTGTTGCTGGGGATTGAGCTGCTTATTTCTCATTGTTAACATCTGACCCTCCCCTTTCCCAGGTAGCACCTATATAAGAAGCCCAGGAGACCTTGAGGCAGCAGCCTTCAGACGGTGACACATAAGGGTGACATCATTATGCAGTTGATGAGAAGCCCTGGAGTTAATGTTTTAGAGTTCTTGTGTGTGAGAGAGATTGAAAAATATTGTTATGGGTGGATGGGGCAGGGGTAGGGGAATTATGGTTATGCCACAGCCCCCTGGTGAGGGGGGGTACAGACAGGGGTGGGGGGTGATGGGTATGCCACATCCCCCTGGTGAGAGGGGGGTACAGGCAGGGGTAGAGAGATGAGGGGTATGCCATGGCCCCATGGTGAAAGGGAGGGGTATGGGCAGGGGGGGATGAGGGGTATGGACAGGGGGAGAAATAGTGTTGTGTGGGATGGGGTGGAAGGGTTAGAGAGATGGTTAGTGGGTGGGACTGGAGTTTTTAAATTATGTTCACAAAAATGTGTGTTTTTATAATGGCATTGTAACTATTTTTGTTTATAATATTGTAATTCTGTTTGTAATATTTTTTTGTAAATAGCTCTGAGTTCTTTTGGAGAAGGGCAGGATATAAATGATAAAATAATAATAATAATAATAATTAATTAATAAATAATTATTATACACAGTAGATTTTTAAAATGAGAAAGGTTTGTGGGGTGTGTAGCTGCTGAGTGGCACTGCTGTGAATCACCCATTTGGTGGAGTGCATGGGGAGGGATTTTAACAGGCAGCTCCCATCATGACTACCGCAGCACCCACCATGCACTCTCCTGCCATGGGCCATGGGGAAGGAAGAAGTGTGCCAGGTTGGCCTTTGCAACTCTGACATGTTCCCGGCATGAGCACTGGGGGATCTGGGCTCCCCAGCATTCTCCTGGCCAGTTCTTGTGACTTGCAAGGGCTGTGTCTCCCACCCACAGTGCCTATGAGTGGCGGACCGGTTTGCTGGTGTGGCTGGCTTCCCCAGTTCATATGGGCAAGAGGTGTGTAGCCGCCTGTTGCCACGGACCAATTTGGCTTGCTCCACATGCAGCACTCCAGATTTCTTAGCAGTATTCTGAGAGTGGCCATGAGCGGCCTTCAGACGAGTGTTCAGATGAGTGGCTCCTTGGTGGCCATGCAGGGTAGCATCTCCTCTAAAAACAACCAGTGTTGCCAAAGTAAATAGAAATGTCAACAGAGAATGAGGCAAGTGAGGTTGCACATCCATTTGAACAAAATCCTTGGTAACTTGGACAACTGTATAACTCCTAATTTCATCTCCAGTCAGAGTTTATTAAATGATGTTTCTGTTATATTCTTTATTCCTGTGATTGATTATCATTAAAGTAATTTCAGTAAAAGGAATGATCACTTTAAAACATTTTAAAATGATGGTGTTTACTTAAAATAGCCTTTACCTCCGCAGTTCTTTTACCATATATTGCTATCCAATACAGGGTCAGGCCAAAGGACCATCTAACCAAGATCCTCCTGTTTCTGACAGTGGTCAGCACTCAATGCTTCACAGGAAGAGCATGTAAGGAAAGACAATTAGGGACCCACCGACTGTTATCTTCCAACAGTAAGATTAAGGGACACCCTGTGTATGAGAATGAAGTTGTATCCATTGACCATCTTGGCTGACAGTCATTAATAAATAGATCTATAATCCATACACTTATCCAATCTTTTTTTGAACCTATTATACTTTTGGCCTTCACAGTATCATGTTAAGTATGTGTTGTATGAAAAAGCACTTCCTTTGATTTGTTTAAACTTACTGTCTATTAATGCCATTGGGAGTGCTCTAGTTCTTGTGTTATAAGAACAAGTAAGCAACAGTTCTTCAATCATTTTCTCTTTAGTGTTTCTGATTTTATGGATAGAAATGTCTCTGGCATTAACATACTGAGGCATCTATCCATATAAACATGGTAAGACATTTACCAAGTGAAGATGTAATCATGATTTACAAGCTGAAGTTTAGTTAGGGGTAGCAAATTTTTGTGACACTAAGCTTCCATTATCTTTGTTTCAGAAAGCAAATGTTTCAGAAAGCAAAAGTAAATAATGGACATCAGGTGCCTTTGTATGGTGTTAGGCACTCTATACTGATGCATTTTCAGGCTGATTCAGGGCCAGATTCAGATTCCATTGAAAGCAATAGCAAATTTCCTGGTAACTTGAATGGAGTGGAAACAGGTTCTGAAGTATGGCATTCTCACAAGAGATCCCTCCTATCTTGACTGATTTTAGAATGGCTGTTGAAGTGGCCTTTCAGTATCTCACAGATCATTGGGAGGCTCAAAAAGGAATTATTTAAAGAGCAATCTAGGATAGTGTGCTGTTAGTGTTTACATAATTACTGTGAGTGTCAGTTATTGTGACTTGTCTGAGAAAGGAAAACTTTTCCTTTTTCTCTGTCTGAAAAAGGAAGCAGCAATAAGTTGGGAGAAATTATGGTGGATTGTTGGCAATGTGCTAACTCCGTACATAGTTTCCACCCCATTGTTATCTCAGAGGCTTCATTAATTACAAATACAGTTATACAATAAATTCTGTACTTAGTCACACCAATTAAATGACAGAGGTCCAAGTGAGGTGTTCAGTGTATGAGCTGAGGTTCTGGCCCATTCAAGTCAATAGGCATTCTGACATTTAATTTCGCGGTGATCAGATTTTGCCAATGGTTGTGTACTCTCTGTTTATCTTGTTTTAAGAGGCTGTTCAAGTCAGACTACTAGAGGGGGTCAAAGGCCACTCTCATAAGATCCATCTAATTGAAATAGCTGTATAGATGGTTGTTTAGTTCTAATGCAGCATTCAGTGCCTTTGCAGATAACAAGCAGATGAAGGAAGTGTCTTTGCTCATGTCAGTAGACATTGCTTTGATCTAATAGCATTCCATGGTGCTTCCCACCACTGACGTATGAGCAACGATTAGTGAGAATACACCCCTGCACTCTCGTCTGACTCCATTGAATATATAGAAGATTGGAAATATTATTGCAGTGCTGTAATCAGCTATTAAAATTACTAAAGAAGCAATGAATATTTTATTATTATTCTAATATGCATATCAATTAAAAATAAAATCTGAAGTCATCATGCAGTAGTATTCCTTTGTTTCACCCTAATGATTTGAGTTCAAATTCAGCTATGAAAAATGAAAGGAGTTGGTTATTTGAAACTAGGTCATAGTGGCTGTTTACGCCAGTCATGTATTTTAGCAACATTTTATTTGGTACTGATAGTTTGAGAAATAGAATAGGAAGGATCTTGGTAGTCATGCTGTGATATGGTGGAAAGGCTCTCTGGGAAAGTCTCTTCAGGTGTGCCGATGCTGTGGATGCTTGCACCCAGTAGAACGTGTTTCAAAAGCACCAAGCTTCCCAGAAAGTTAAGTTCGCACATGCTTAAATTCTTTTCTTTCCAGGCTTCAAGGAATAGCTGGGAAAATATTGCTTACTGTTTCCTTTATTACCTCCTCCCTTTATTAATTATTCTGATTTAAGCCTACCACCCACTTTTCCTAGGCAGATCAAATCGTGGAGCAGTGAAAGAGCTGCTTCAGGAGGGAGACTTCCTCCCAATGTGAAAACAGACATAACGCTAAATCCACTTTAACACCACTTTAACATTCTTATGCTTGTTGCAGGACTGCATAGGGCATCAACACAGCCCTGCAACATGCATAAGCAATGTTAAGGCAGTGTTAAAGTAGAGTTAGCATCATGTCTGTTTTCACCCTTGGCTCTAATAGCAAAGAATGGATGTGGGCAAATGGTGGCTTGGGATCCACATGCTGCTCTTGGGCACCTGTATTGTGGCTATGGCTAGAAGTGGCTGCCGGGGGGGTGGAGCATGTGACTGCATCAGGAGCAAGGGCAAATGAACCAAGGTGCCATGGGAGCAGAGGCAGTGGGTACTTTCAGATGTTACGGGCGGACGGTTCACCACAGCGAACCACCAGGGGGGGCGAACAGCGCAACCACGCCCGGGGATTGGAAAACGACCCAAACAGACGTGCCGGGAACGTCAGGTTCATCAGGTTGAAGGTCCTAGTAATGATCTATAAAGCCCTATACGGCCTTGGCCCCTCTTACCTTAGGGACCGCCTCGCCCTTCGCGCCCCGGAATGACTCCTGCGGTCTGCCGGGGGTGCCCTCCTGGAGGTCCCCCGTGTTAAGCGGGGGGCCACGATGGAGCGGGCATTCTCGGTGGTAGGGCCGCGGCTGTGGAACTCCCTTCCGGAGGAAGCTCGCCTGGCCCCAAGCCTTTTGAC
>QEPC01009507.1:27299-48866 GCA_003113815.1 Sphenodon punctatus | reverse complement strand
GACCTTCCCCCGGCTAGCCCGGGAAGCGTGGTTGAACCTGACCCCATGTGGGTATTGAGCGTGATGAACATCTGGCGCACGCCGTTCAGACGTTCAGGGCCCTTTGGCCCCGCGGGGGGGTTGAGCGTGGTTCAGTGTGGTTCACCGTGATCTCGTAACGTCTGAAATCACCCAGTGTTAGGGATGGGCAAATGCAGTTCGGAAGTTCGGAGTTCGGACCGAACTCGACCATACCGAACTTCCGAACCGAACTCGATTTTCGAACCAAACCGAATGTCCGAACTTGGCTCTGTTCACCCATCCCTAAAAGATAATATTCCATTTAGTTCAATGGGGTTTGAATTTCCGAACTTTGTTCGGAAGTTCAGAGTTCGGACCAAACTCAAATAGTTCGGTCGACCGAACTGAACTTCCGAACCAAATTTCCGAACCGAACCAAATTTCTGAACTCAGTTCTGCTTGCCCATCCCTAGGCAGTGTGCTCTGAACCACTATTACTGACATCCCTCCAAACCCAGTGAACTGGAGCTTTGACATGAGGGTTTGGGTTGAGGCCGGGAAGCCATGCTACCCCAACTTCAGGACTGAGGGAAGTTGACAAACAATGTAAAGTGTCTTGTGGCTCTTGGTAGTATGAAAAAGTTGGTATGCAGTTCTTGGGCTTGAGAACTTTGTCCACCCTGGTGTAGAAAGTCTGTATGAGATCCATACATGGCTGGTTGTGGTAGTGGCAGATCTTCCTGCACCAGTTCTACTCAGCTTATCATCTATTTCCTGTCACCCTGGCTTTTTGTGGAAATGCTAAACACTGGCTTACAAAGAGGCATTACTAAGTATTAGGTCTATACTATGCATACGATTGTGCAGATACCTGTGGAGTTCCCTGGAATACTGCAACCCTTCTGTTGTCAGAGCATTCTTTGTGTTTGCAGAGGCGATGCTGGGATGACTGTAGGGGTAGGCTGGTTAGGTGGAACTGGAAAACTAGGTCAGAAAATATAAGAGGTCAGAAAACATGAACCAAAACTGTTTACTCCCCCGGCCCCAACTATTGTGTTAGTCCTCAGCTTGGGGGAAGGAGCATTTCTAGTTCATTTTGCAGACTTCTAAGGCTCTTTTAAATGGGTCATGGCTGGGGAGGGGGTGCAATCTGTGGGTTTACCACTGTGGGGAGGTGCAGGAGCACACCGATCCCCCCACGCACAGAGCAACCAGCATTGTCACTGGTTGGTCTCTGTGGGGGGTGTGTGTGCATGGGTCATGGGAGCATGCACCCCCACACTGCCACATTTAAATGGGATGCTCCCTTACATGGATGATGGGTGTCCATTTGGGGGAGTGTCTCATGTAAAAAGGGTCTTAAATTCACCACTAGGGGCTCTCACTAGGAGGGAGTGGGCGGAGTACTGATGTATGTGTGTGTGTGTGATGGGTGTGTGTGTGGGGGGGGGGGGCAGGATTTCCTCCTTTGCCTGCAGTGCAAGCCTCCAGCTTGAAGGATGTAAAGGCAGATGTGGGGGTGGTGACATTTTAATATTTTACCTAAGGTNTAAAAAGGGTCTTAAATTCACCACTAGGGGCTCTCACTAGGAGGGAGTGGGCGGAGTACTGATGTATGTGTGTGTGTGTGATGGGTGTGTGTGTGGGGGGGGGGGGCAGGATTTCCTCCTTTGCCTGCAGTGCAAGCCTCCAGCTTGAAGGATGTAAAGGCAGATGTGGGGGTGGTGACATTTTAATATTTTACCTAAGGTGGTGGAATGTGTCAGGCCAGTCCCGACTCCCGAGGCAAGAGTTAGGCTTAAATTTGTTATGCCTGTGTCAACAATATAAGCAAGGTCTGAAGCAGTGGCAGCTGGTGGGTTTTGAGGTTAGTGGGAAGGTAGGTGGGTTGAACCTCCTGCTGCCAGTGGGCCTAGTGGCAGAGCCTAGCCAATGGTAGGTGGAGTCTGGATAACAGTAGGTGGGGCCTGGCCAATGGTTAGGCCAGTGGCATGGCTTAACCCAGCAGCAAGGAGTTCCCAGGGTTAACATTGCATGGACATTACATTAGTTAACAATGGGAACACCTCGCTGAAGCATGAAGCACTGCCACTGGGGGATAGAGAGCCCTCTTACTGGGGTTCTGTACACTCTTTCTTTCCCACTGGGTCCAAATTAACCATAGCAGGTTAAAAAAATAGATCACGTTGCCATCGCCTACCTTTATCCTGAACCCTTGAATCCTAGGCAGTATAGTGTTCCACTTGTCTCACAGACCCCCAACCATGCTACACAGTTCCATTGCAGTGTAAAAGGCAGCATCTGCTGCAACCATGAATGCCAGTAGACTAGCCATTAGTGAAGTGAACCAACATGTGGCATGGCCTTCTTGCATAAAAGCCTGCCACAACATCCCACCAAACTGCAAAGGGTGGGAACATCCCAGCAAAGATTGCATTGGAAACCCTTCCTTCCAGCCAAGCTTCTAGGTCCCTCCACCCGAAAAACAGAACGCAGACAGTTTAGGTGAAAAACATCAAAGAAAGGGACCATTTTAACCAAGAGTAGCCATGGCCAGTCGGGGGCCCTCAAAATGACCATGGCCTTTGCACATTCTTGGGAAAGGAGGGGGAAAACCAGCAGTGCACATGCAAACACATTTAAATGTTTGGGCAGTTGCAGGCCTGAAATGCAACCAAACAAGCCCCATCAAAACAGCAGCCTAGATATGTAGTATCTTATCCACCCTGCATGGGCCCTGGGCTGAATAAACCAACTTTACACAATGCATTTCTGTTTCTCTACAAAACCCCAGGCAAAATACTTAAAAAAACAAAAAACCCAGTCACAAGCAGAGAGGCAAGGAACTACTTTCCAGCAGGGGGCACCAGTGAAATAGCAAAGGGACCATTTAAAAAAAGAGTAGCCATGACAAGTGGACCCACAAATTTACAAAATGGCCTCTCTACTCATGCTTGGAAGGGGAGAAGGAAGGCAGCAATACATCATGCAAATACAGAGTAAGCAAAGCAAACCATCTTAAGGCAACAATATTATGTGCAGTCCTTAGCACACCATAAAATGGTCATGGCCCCCAGAAAATGGCCATGGCCTTTGCACATGCTTTGGGAGCTTGGAAGAGGAGGGGGGAAACCATAAGTGCACATGCAAATACACAAGAAGCAAAAGCAAACCAGATCTTAAACCAACCATATTATCCACAAAAGCACACCACAAAAGCAGCAGCAAGAAGTTCCACTTGTCCCCCAAAACATGCTTCACAGCTCTGTTGCAGCTCCATTTCTGCCAGTGTCTCCCAGTTCCATTCCCCCTTACCTCCTGCCCAATTTTCCCCAGTGTCTCCCAGCCAGCCCCATCCCTCCCCTTACCCCAGCCCCATTTCCTCCAGTGTCTCCCAGGCAGCTCCATTCCCCCTTACCCTCTCAGCCCCATTTTCCCAAGCAGCCCCATTCCCCGGTTGCCCCCCAGCCCAATTCCCCAGTGTCTTCCAGTCCTCCCCCCCACAGTCCCATTAATTTCCCAATGTCTCCCAGTCCCCCCGACAGCCCCATTCATTCCCCAGTGTCTCAGTTCTAGTCCTCCCTCCTCTACTGCCCCATTCCCAGTGTGTCTCCCAGCCCCATTCCGCCCAGCTCTCCCCTCTCCTCCCCCACTCATCAAAGCCCCATTCCATTCCCAGTGTCTCCCAGTCCTCCCCCCACAGCTCCATTCCCCAATCCTCCCCCCTCCACATCGCCACTCCCCAGTATCTCCCAGCCCCATCCTCCCAGTCCTCCTCTGTTCCCCTACTCCCCCGAGCTCCATGATTTCCCCATGACTCACCCCTGTAGCAGACTCTGGATCTAGATGCTGGTTTTTCTTCAGCTTCTAACTCGGCAGCAGCACCAATAGTCTGTCTGGACCTGGGCAGAAGCATACAGAAAAACTGCATGCATCTCCAGCCCAGCCAACACCACCAAGTCACCAATATAAAATGGCACCACCAAGCCATGAGTCTCTCTCTTTCTCTCAGTGCACACATGGCAGCTCCCTAGTTTCCCCTACCCCTCCACCTCACAGAGTGAGGATCAGAAAGCCTCCCCCTGGGCAGTTACATAATAGTGATGGCAGTGCCTGTGCAGCCACACACAGCCTGGACGTTCAGGTCGGGCACCCAGATGACTGCTTTTAAAACAGGAGCCCGTAGAGCTCTGTAAAACAGTGTCCCCAGAGATGGAAAAGCTAATTGTTTTTCTGAAGTGGTACACCTAGGCGCTCAGTCCAGGTGCCCAAATCACAAAACAAATGAAATGACCCTTAAGGGACTCACTCCCCAGCTATTAGACTCAATGGCCGTGTCCCGCACAGTACCGGTAGTGCGCTTGGCTTGCCTCAGCCTCCTCTGCCTGCGCATGCACACATTGGTCCAATCAGGTACCTTTTGGCAGTTTCCCTGCAGCAATCAGTGCTGGCCCGGCTGGGGCTCCAGCAGCATTCTTCTCCCTCCCCCTCCCCCATGGGCCCTGGTCAAGTGGCGCAGGACTTTTTTGAGGAAGGAGGCTTCTGCAAGTAAGTTTGGGGGCCAGAGAGCATGGAAGGGGCAGTGTTCCTGGCGCCCTGCACTGCGCACCCCGCCTGGTTTGAAGCATCTTTAAAATGCAGAGTAGCATGTTTTAAGTCAGAATACAGCATGCAAAAGCAGCGTACAGTCACAACATCCTCTTAATATATTAGCAGCACTGTCACAAGGGATTTCAGTCTAATTGTACCAGATCTGGTAAACAAAAGCGAACCAATGTATTAGACATTCCGTACTGTATCTTCAGCTGAATAGTTTTCATTTGTACATTGTCACTCTTTATCTGAGAAGGAATAACAGAGAATGAATGTTGTAAATTAATATTCCCTTTTCATATCAAAAGATCTGGGTTAATGTATCTTTTTGTTAAATTGGCTTTTAAAGTATGACCATTTTAAAACTTAGGGTAAATTTTTTAAATGATATGCACCATTTGAATAGTTTGCACAAAGATTAATTGCCCCCGCACTAGGAATAAGACTCAGACACAAAGGATATGGGTAAAACTGGCCGCAGCTGTTTTATTGAATCCGAGCAGCGCACAAGGCGCTTAGCAGGGGGATATCTTGTATTGGGGGGGGTGGTAATCTGAATTTGAATTATCTGAATTTGATTATTTGAATTTGTACTAAATTTCATCCCCCATTAAAAACAGATAACTGCAAAGCATAGATTTTGTCGACCCCCTCCAAAAAGAAGGCAGCATGCAAAATCTTATATGAATAGACACAGTTTCACAAATTGTACTTAAAATGAGTCTGTATTTCTAATGGGCAAAAAGGAAGGAAAAGAGCCAAGCATTCAGTATTCTCCTTCAGTCTATGGCTATGTAAGTTAGCCTAGGGGATGAAGTATTCCCTCCTAACTCAACCCCTTTAGGAGTACTGAAATATGTGATTTTAATTGAGAATTTATATTAAAAGTGACAGCTATCCCGTATATTGCCATTGGGGGAAAACAGTGTTTTTATTTGAGATCACTACTATATAAAAACTAACCCTATATTTTGCAATTCCAAGGAATTGATTTCCCCCCCCCCCCATTATTAATGAATTGCTAGACTTCAGTTCTTACAGCAGGTGGCTCCAAACTCCATGCTGCTTCTAGGCACTAAACAACTCTCTTCCCCTCTTCCTCAACACTAATGCATTGTCTTCTTTCTGTGTACAGAGGGGGGAGATAGCGTTTCAGATGTTTAGGGACCATAGAAAATAAGCTTAATACTAAGGCTTTTCATGTATTCATGCTTCAGAGATTTGCTTCTTATTACCCATTAAGCTACCTCAAAGCTGTGACTTCAGACTGTCAGTATGTTTCCCTTGCAAAATAATCTTATCTGCTAATTATGTATTATTTATTTGTTTATTTATAATAAAATTTGTATGCTGCCCCTTCCTGCTAGAAGCATCTCAGGGTGGCTAACAATATATTAAAACAATTTAAAACAGCAATAATGTAATTTAAAACACTATTAAAACACAATATAAAAACAACATACCCCCCACCCTAACCCGACCCACTGACCCCCTCTCCCTCAGGAAAAGCACAGCGGAACAGCCAGGTCTTACATTGTCTACAGAAAGAGGGGAGGTCAGTAATCAGGCGGACCTCCAATGGGAAGGAGTTCCACAACGACGGTGCGGCCACAGAGAATGCCCTCCACAAGGTCGACACCCGAGAAACCCGGGGGACCTCGAGGGGCCGATCCAGGTCCTGGAGGGTGAGGAGGTCCCACAGGTAGATGAGGCCCAAGCTATTCAGGGATTTAAAGGTCAACACCAACACCTTGAATTGGGCCTGGAAGACTATAGGCAGCCAGTGCAGAGAGCGAAGCACTGGCGGCAGCTCGTCTCCCATTAAGAGACGAGCTGCCACATCCTGCACCAGCTGCAGCCTCTCAACCAGCACCAAGGGTAGCCCCACGTAGAGTGTGTTACAGTAGTCCAATGTTGAGGTAATAAAAGCATGGACGATCGCGGCTAGGTCAGAGTCCGAGACATACGGCTGAAACTGATGCACCAGATGTAATTGGCAAAATGCCCCTTTTACCACAGCTGCCACCTAGGCATCCAGGCAGAGCTGCAGGTCCAGGAGCACCCCCAGACTCTGAACCTGAGATACCAGGGCAGGACGGATCCCGAGTCACCACTCTCCCAGTCTTCCCCATGACCATCACCTCCATCTTGTCGGGATTTAACTTCAGACAGCTCTCCCTCATTCAATCCCCCACAGCTGCCAAGCACTGGGTAAGCACCGAGATTGCCGGGCCTGTGTCGGATGAAAATGAGAGATATAGCTGAGTGTCATCAGCATGTTGATGATGCTGTACGCCAAACTTCTTAACAACCTCCTCCAAAGGCTGCATGTACACATTGAACAAGAGAGGAGACAAGATGTACAAGTAAGAAACTTCATTCACATAGTAGTGTCTTATCCTTGCCACTGAGCATTACCTTACATCTTCAAATACTGACTCCTGCTTTTTTACGCACTATGAGATCTAGCACATCTCCCTGTATCAGAAGACTGGAGAAAATATCCGATCACTAGGAAAACACAGGCTAGCCCATGTGCAGCTTATTCATAAAAAAACAAATTTGGAGGAAGGAAAATGAAATACAGCCTTCTTAAACCCCCAAGGATCAGATTAATTAAGCAAGGCACTCAACAATATAGCTTTATTTAGCTTTACAGATCTTCAAGTACATAAACGTCAAAGGACTTGGCTTAGCTTCACTCAATAACATTTTGCAAATTATGGTGTTCCAAGTCTGCTTCCAAGAGTTACATCACATCAGACAGAAGAAAAAGTGACAGGAGAGTCCTGTGTAGAGCTGAAACAATACCTGCAAAAATGGGTATACGCTATGTACTGGGTACCAACATCGGGTACTAATTGTTATCAGATTGTGACCCAATTTGGATACCCAGTGGTCAGGAATGTAAACTTCTAGTCCTGGAATGTTGACTTCTGTATCAGTTTTTTTACTTCCAATGCCTATTTTAATTTTTTTTAATTTTACATCCCAGAAAGTCAACTTCTGGTACGATTTTTCAATTTTCCAATTACTGATTGGTATATCAGGTCAGAAAACCAAAAAATCAAGACCAGAAGTTGACTTTCCAACTTTGGGGGTTTCTGGTTACACGATCAGTTCCCAGGTAACCCGCTGAGTACCCGATGTGGTACCCACAAATGTGGGTATTACCTGTGGATACTAGAGTAGTACCCTGTCCAGATCTAGTCCTGTGTTCGGGGAGGATAGGGCACCACCACTGCCTCTTCCCTAACTGCAGCCCTGCCAAGGAAGTGCTTCTATTGGTGGAATCCAATGCATCCCAAGCCTCTGGAAATTAGCACCAACAGCAATGAAAAGAATTGAACTCTCGTCCAACAGTTCCTTGGTCATATGGACCAGGAAAAAAATCTCCTCTGGAGAGTGCAAAAGGTCTGGGCTGGGTGGGGGTGTACACTTTACCTTCCCCAGCAAGAGATGATGATTGTGAACACTCCAGCTATTGGCAAATGATCCCCACTCCCCACCCTGCATCTAGTCATCAAGGAACACCAAACAGTCTTGATGGGCCAGATCAGATGTGATCCAGACAAGGGCAGATCCTGGCTCTAGTTTCTCCCTAAGACACCACCAAGAACCCAGTTCTCCCTCCCCTGCTTCCCAGGCTCTGCCTGTCTCCCTCCCCTGCTTCCCAGGCTCTGCCTGTCTTATTCCGTCTGGTCACTTCTTTCCTCATCTCCACTTTCTCAATATCTTATTTTCTCCTCCCTCTTTTCTATTCCTTTCCCTTCCCCTCCTTTCTTTATGTTCTGTTACTCCATTCCCTCTCCCCTCCTCTCTATTTCCCATACTCACCAGAATAACATAGGAAACTTACTGAATGCCAGTACCTCATTACAGAAATCTGTTCTAATACCTGGATCCTGTAAACACCTATGTGTATTCACTTCATTTTACAAGCATGAGAAGTCCTTAGTTTTCTGAGGAATATATTTCCTGGTTTGGGTTGATATTAAAGATCCCATGACCTCATTGGTAGGAATAAGGTTTACTCCCTCTGGAATCTTCTTCCCCGACTCTGTTGCTCATACACCCCTCTCGACCTCAGAGGTAGCTGTTTGGGTGGGATCGATATATTTTTCTTGGTGTTGTGGAACTAGCCAGAGCTCCTGTCATGGTGTTGGTGCTGTATAGAATTGAAATGACTATACAAAGCAAACACTGAGTTCAATTAATCTGGAATATTAAAATCTGTTTTAGCAAAGCCAATATGAAGTGATATTCGCCTCCATATTCATCTGTAGTTTCAAAGCTTCACCTGTATTTTTACATTTGGACCAATCACTTTCACATTCACAAATTCAAAACTGCCACCTAATAGTACCACTGAAGTGAACAAAAAACTGAATACCAAAGTTGTCAAAGTGAAGTAAATGAAGATATGAATTTCACAGTGGGAACAAAGATGAATTTGGATATTTGTTCTTGGGAAAAAATATGCAAATTATCTTCACAAATACAAAATGTCACTCATTTTAGCACTACTGTAGATACACACATGAGAGAATCCCTTCCTCAAGGGTCCTGATCCTGTAAATATTACTTAGCTTTCTGCTCATGCTTATTTCTACTGGGGTCAGTGGGACTAGGAATGTTAAGCTGTGTAAATCTTTGCAGGATCAGGAGAATGTACACAAATATCAAGCACAGTGGTCAAAGGGGAAAAAAAGCTGGGGAGGGGTGAGTTAATCATGTGAGAATGAGTCTTAAATCATGGTTCAGAGTGGAAGATAGTTTCCAGTTTCCACCAGATATACTGTGATCAACAACAGTAACTCAATGCACACAGAAAGGACAGCAAGCTGAGTAAGGGAGCATCCAGGTGTTTTGATTTGTGATTTCTGTTGGGATTTTTTTTGGTGAGAGGATAGGAGGTGCATTTTCAATCCCATCCATTGCCTCCTCTGTTTTTATTAGGATTCCCCCAGCTATTTCTGGGGGTCCTAATTGGTAGCTACCACCTCGAGGTGCTCACACATCGAATAAATGTTACTGTGCCCCAAATTCTGTCTTAAGACATGTGGCATCTAAGATTGGCACTTCTCATGCTTTGACCCTGAGACTCCCATTTTGGCTTCTGGAAGTCTGAGGGTCAAACAGTACAAGGTAGCAAGCCTAGGTATCTCTGCTGCTGTCTCTGCATATGCAGTCAGCCAGCGGTGCCTATGGGTCTGATAGCCCCACAAAACTGTGACATGAGGAGAAGGAATTCAGTGGGAGTTCAACTGGAGCAGATGCAGCAGGGGAAGCATTGCACATGAGAGCTCTGTCCAGGGATGCTCATGGAACCTATCTGCATTGGGAAATGTACATTTTCCCCACTCCTACCTGCATTTCTCCTCCACCCTGCACAACCCTGTGCTTAATTTTGCCTCCTCTATACACCCCCTCTTCTATCTGCCCTTCTCCCTCTGAGTGCCCTCCAGGGGCCTTACTGTCTCTTTGCTCCTCCTGTCTCCTGCATGCCCCCTGTTATTATTCTGATTCTCCAATTCCTGCCCACACTGTGCCATACAGTCTGTATGCCTCTCCCCTTCTTCTCCTCCTCCCTGGGTGTTCTGCTGTGCTACCCTCTAGTCCACCTTCTTCCCCAAGTTGCCCTACTCTCTCTTTCCCCCTGCACCTTCCCTCCACATATGCCATGCTGTTTCATCCCCTCTGTCAGGCTCTTCACCTACTTGCCTTCTAACATTTCCTATTTCCCCTCCTTCTCTCTTTCTCCCTTATCCCCTACTCTCCTCTCCCCATTTTCTGTGCCTTCCTTTTCCCTCTCTCTAGTCTCTCCCTCTTCCTGGCACACATATTTTCCTTCTGAGCAGGACAGTTTCCTCAGCATCTCATTCTGGGTGGAATTCAGACTGCCAGGGTCATTGCTGATTGGTTGTTAGTGAGTATACTCAGAGCCCCAGAGTCAGAGGTCCTCACCCCACCCTGCTCTCCAGGCACTGCTCGCTCCTTGCCTTCTCCTTCCTTTTGCTGCAGGCTTCTACTGAAGCAAAGACTTCAGTGAGCAGAGGAGCCTTTTATTTGGGGAGACTTAGCCTCCACCCTCTGATAAACACTGCTCATGTCTAAGAGACTAAAAACATCTGTTAAGGGCATGGTGTTGATTGAGATCCCCTCCCCTTCATCTCATATGAATATTTTATCATTGCCTGCCAAAAAACCTGTGCTCTAATGGCATAAATGAGTACACGGGATCTAAAGCATGATCAAGCCTGTCCCACATACCACTGTTCTCTAATCATCTCTCCTGATGAGTTTTCACATTTAAAACGACAATAAGAGGCTCTATGGAGATGTCCCGCATTCAACCAGCTTGCGAAAACTCTTCCGGAAATTATCATCCAAAAAAGCATACAGAAAAGGGTTGAGGCAACTGTTAGCATAGCTTAGGCTGGTGATGAAATAGGAGATCCCAATGACCAGTGGGGTTTGTGGGATGTCTGTGGTGAGGGCCACCACTGTGCTGAGGTGATAGGGGGTCCAGCAGAAGAGACACACAGCCAAGATAATTAGCACCATCAGTGTCACTTTCTTTTTGGCTTTGTCCAGGGCTTTGGCATTGCTGTGGAGGTGCATGTGCCGCAACTTGTACAGCATGGTGGTGTACAGGATGCAGATAGTGGACACAGGGATAGCAAAGCCCAAGATGAGGGTGTAAATACGGCTCACCTTCCACCAGAAGCTCTCTGGGCTGGGGAACACGAAGACACACTGGGAGCGCCCCTGTTCCACGTGGATCTTGGCAAAAATACTGAAGGGTAAAATGATGACTGTGACGAAGGACCAGACACAGAGACTCACCAGCTTGGCAACACGGTAAGTGCGGTAGAAAATCTTCTTGGACTTGACAGTGGCAACCACCACCAGGTAGCGGTCAATGCTCATGATGGTCAGGAAGTAGATACTAGAGAAGGTGTTGTACTGATCTATGGAGATGATTAGCTTGCACATGAACTCACCAAAAGGCCATTGCAACAGCAGATAGTCAGCGACATTGATGGGCAGCACCAAGGTGAAGAGCTCATCAGCAATGGCCAGATTCAGGATGAAAATATTGGTGACTGTTTTCATCTTGGGGGCTTTCAGAATTACATAGATAACTGCAGTGTTGCCTGTCAGACCCACCGCACATATCACTGAGTAAATAATGGGCACTGCAACATAGAAGTTTGGAATGAAGTGTGAGGAGGACATGTTGTACCAAGGGTCTTCTCTCCCGTGGCATCGCGCAACTGCATCACCACAGGAAATATTGGATTCCAACTGGGAGGAAAAGTTCTCCATAGTTCAGAGCAGCAAAGCCTGGTTTCAGCTCCTGAAGGGAGCCTAATTATGATCAAACACTGAATAATCACACAGCTGAAGTGCATTGAGACACTTAAATTTGCTTCTGGACTAGGTTGTTGCAGCTGAAGTCTCTGTTGGTCTGTCTGACCACCTGCTGCTCTGCTCTTGATTGCCTTTTATTCACAGTGTTAATTCAGACCCTGAGATGGTGAGGTCTTGCGTCATGCCACCTCTGTCACCATCATTCATCCTCTGCTCACCGCACTTCCTTAAATGAACAATGGGAAAGCAGTTAGTCTCTGGTTTCCTTAGCAGGAAAGTCCACATTGCCATGAAACAGAAACATGACTATATAATGCTGTACACAGTTGCCTTTCACAGGGAAATTGCTTTATCCGTTCCTTTGAATCTGAACCAACCACACAGAAATAAACCACAGGTGAAAGTAATTAAAAAAATTATTGAATTCAATTTACAAGTTCCCAGTGATGTAGCTCGGATGAGATTTACACACTCTGCGTATGCCTCTCACTCACTCGCAGCCTCTGCCTCTCACATACATGCATTCACACACACGCACTCTCTCTTTCACACACCTGGAGTTTATTCATTAATTTGTGAGATTCGCTCCCTCTTACCTTGATAACCTAGGTTCTGGTTTTCCTCTGGCTGTCTTGCTGCAGATAGGCTGTACTGGAAGCAGAGAGAGGAGCTGCTGAAATGCTGGACAGCTCCCTGGCTGCTGAATCGCTGAACAGGTCCCTGCATGCTGGAGTTCTGGGGAGCTCCTTCTGGATCCCACACTCCTCACCACTTTGCTGCCTGCAAATGGCAACAGAATGCAGATACCGCCTCAACAAATGGGGCCGGCAGTTTCTATTAACCGGTCACGCTGAGCGTAGAGAGCAGGACACAAATGTATTCTTTTCCCATTAAAGACTCATTTCTGTTGCTATTGCTAATAACTTCACTTCAGGGTAATAACCAGCAACCCTCCTCTTGGGTGTTCTAGCTTTCAGCTCTATAACCGATATGAAGCATAATCATTTGAAACAAGCATTCAGACTCTGAAAGCCAGTCTGAAACACAGGGCTGAAATACAGGGAAGAAGGATCCTACTTCCCATTTTTTTCTCCAAACCATCATCTCTCCTCAATTGGTTTGTTTCAAAATATCCCATTTAAATTCCTCTGTTTTGTGCAGAGTTTGTTAAATCACCAAACTCTGTACAATGAACCATTAATGACTGCAAGCTAGCATGGAAGTACGCAACAATAATTTTAACATTACTCTTTTGCTTGAAATTTCAGTCGCTCTTTGGCTTTCCAGGTGAAAGAGGCTAAGAATCACTTGGTCAGAAACTAAAGGAAAAGTGAAAGGAAGAGAGGGTATGAAGCGGAGGGCATGAAAGCAATTTTCAAAAATGTAAAGGCTGCCATAAAGAAGATGGAGAGCAATTGTTTTCCCTTGTCACTGGGAACAGGACAATCAGAAATGGTTTAGATTTTGGAAAAGCGGATTTAGATTTAATATTTGAAAAAAAGAACTTATTAACTGTAAGAACAGCTGGGGAATGGAACAAGTAGCTACTGGAAGCCGGGGAATCTCCATCCCTGGAGGGTTTTAAGAAGAGGCTGAATAAACCTCCCTTTGGGCATTTAGGTAGGCTGACTCATCCCTCAGGGCAGCGGTTGCTCCAGTCCTATTATTCTACTCAGTGACTCAGATCACATGGATACTCAAATACCTTTTGAGTATTCAGAAACCTGAAATTTCAGTTGCTGGTTTTTCAAGTACCCAAACTTACACGAAAAACTGAAAGAATACCTGGAAATTTCCCCAGAATTTGAGATGAAAAGTCAAAATTATGACAAAACCAGTATTTTCGTATATCAGTTTGTCAGTATTTTGACATTTCGGTATTTCAGATACCAAATCAAAACCTGGTTTGGCTCCTGAACAGTACCTGACATTTTCAATTTGATACAAGTAGCAGGAAATCGATGAATATACCCATTTTTGAAGTTACTCATTTCAGCTCTAGTCAGGAAGGAATTTTTTTTTTTCTTCCTCTGATCTATCAGAGATATCCGCAGAGGGAATTGGGACAATGGATGAGGTGGTTTAGTGTTGAGGTGGTAGAGATCATTATATCTGAGATGCCTCCATGTTGGGTTTGCTCCTGTGCTCAGTGTCTAAATGATTGCCCTAAGAGTCATCGGGAAGTAAATTCCCCACAATTGTTTGCCTTCTCCTGCAGTCTGGGGCATAGTTTGCATTGCATTAACTCAAGTTTTAGTACAAATTGATCTATTGTGTTCTCTGCCTAACTAAATAATTTAGTTTTCTAAGGGTCAAATTGTTTTTCTAATTTAGGATCTTGGATTTTATATGGGCGTTATGGGGTGATATAAAGTGGTCATATAAATTTGACTGGTCTGGTCAGTCCAGCCTCTCTCCGCCTGGAACCGGATTCATCCACGGCCTGCTGTGACATGCTTTTGAAGTACTTTGTGGTTAACATCATTAGCATTGAGCATGACTTCGACTCCGCCCATTCATAGCAGTGGCAGAGTCAGAGGATAGGAATGCCCTGTCTAGTCAGGATTTGTGGGATAAATTTCAATTAGTGATGCTTGCCCATGTGTCCGATGTGTTGGGGTCTGTTTGAGCCATGACTCGTAAATTAGATCTTTGCCCATCCTGGTTGGTGAAAGCCACCAGGGAGACATTGGGGTCAGCTCTGGCCGGGATGATACTCTCTTCAGGAGGAGAGGGTACAGGACTGCCTCAAGGAGGCTGTGGTCCGCCCCTCCTCAAGAAACCATCACTTGACATTGGCGCTCTGGTGAGTTACCGGCCTGTCTCTAAGCTTCCCTTAAGCTTATTGAATGGGTAATGGCTTGTAAGCTGCAGTGACACCTGGATGGCATTGGTTTTCTTGATCCCACACGGTCCAGTTTTCATCCAAGTTAATGGCACTGAGACTGCGCTTGTGGCCTTGGTCGACGACCTCCTAGTGGAACTGGATACTGGATAGTGGAACAGGGTCGTATGACCCTGCTGGTTCTACTAGATCTATCAGTGACTTTTGATACCATGAGATGCTGGTGACCCACCTGCAGGACCTGGCTGGGGTTGACTGGACCGTCTTGTGCTGGTTCCACTCCTACCTCATGGATAGATCTCAGAGGATGGTGCTAGGGAACTGTTCATCATCCAAGCATTGCACTGGCTGTCTATTGTCTTCCAGGCCCTATTTAAGGTGCTGGTTTTAACCTTTAAAGCCCTTCGTGGCCTGCGCCCTGCTTTCCTCAGACATTGCTTCATCGCCTGGGCCCAAGGGTGGCCACTGTGGTCATCTGGGAGCACCCTCCTGGAGGTCCCGCAATATAGGTGGGTCTGGATAGACTGTAGGGCATTCTCAGTGGCTCTGTCATTGCTTGGGAATTCCCTCATTGTAGAGTTTCACCTCAGCCTGGATCTCCTTGCCTTCCTGAGAAATTGTAATACCTGGCTCTTCTGGCAAGTGTTTGGCGGGGGAGGGTGGGTTGAGATAGGGATTTTTCACATGGATGCCCCCCCACTGCACACATGTGAGGTGGGGGGCACCCATGCGAATGCCGCCTATGCTGGGTGGGAGTGTGTGCATGCTCCCACGCTCTACCCATTTCCACCCATCACCCACGCATGGAGCAATGGGCTCCAATGCCCGTTTCTCCATGTGTGAAGATGGGTGGAGATGGGTGTGCACCTGTTCCCATGATAGGTGTGTACCTCCACCCACCTTGGGCGCACCCCCACCCACCCCTACTCACCATGGCCTATTTTAAAAGTGCCTTAGTTGGGCTGGGGGGGGGGAGGATTGCTTTTGTGCACAGACCTGTTTTATGTATGCTGTTTTATATTTATATGTTTCTATTTTTGATATTATGTTTTATTATAATTTTTATTATGGAAGCTGCCTTGAGTTGCCATTGGTGAGAGGGGCAGGGTAGAAATGCAACAAATAAACAAATAACATTAATTTGCTGGATCTTTCTGACCCTGGACTGTATTAGTCAATAAATGATAAAATGGGCCGGGGGGGGAGGAAGGGGGGAATGAAATCGACACTAGCATACACTGCTCAAAATTCCTAGTCCATTTTTAAAGGTACATTCATACAAGTATATTCTCTAGCTTTAAAAATTTCCTGCTGGAGAGAATGATTGTGTCTTATCTTGCCGTATCTCTTTTCCCACATTCTTCCCTGGCTGTTAATGTTGCTTCCCTGTCTTGAATTTTGTCTCAGGTACTGCCACTGCTAGCGATTCCATGGTGCTGCACAACTGTCCCATGTCTCTCTCTATGGCCCTTTTCACACGAGATGCCCCTGTCTGTCTCCATGCAGTTTTGTTGCATGGAGATGGGTGGAGATGCCCATGAGAATGCTGTGGCAGATGGGTGGGGGTGCGTGTGCACTCCTGCGCTACAACCATCCCCACTCATTAACCACACATGGAGCAATGGGCTCCAATGCCAGTTGCTCTGTGGGTGGAGATGGGTGGAGGTGAGTGGAGATGGGTGTACGCTTGTGGGAACGGCCGCACACTCACCTCCACCCATCATGGGCACACACCTATCCCCCCACCTACTGTGGCCAGTTTAAAAAGGGCCTATGAGACTGGAGAACTAAGGGAGGGAAATGTGCCTTCCTATGTTACTAGAAATGTGAATGAGGAAAATAGCATGATCATTAAACCTAGGATTGCCTTTTTAAACTACCTGTAAACGTTCTTCCTTCTGAGAATACTAGCTTCATTAACACTTTAGTGGAGAATTAACAGATGAGGTTGCATGCACTGATGTTTCAAATTACTATTTTTATTATTTTCTCTTTTAATTGAGTCTTAGGTATATTTTAATGTGTCTAAGATCTTTTAATGTGTTTAAGATCTTTCCAGTCTAAAGGCACAAATGTTAAAGGACTTCATCATGTTCCCAAAGATGTGAAAAAGGCTGACTGTGTGTGTTTTTAGACAAGAGCCCATTATCCACCCCAATGCAGTCCTACAACATGCATAATGGATGTTGTAGGGCTGCATTGGGGGTGGGTAATGGGGTGGAGAGGCTCTACCTTTGAGTCTTTAGATAGGAAAGATGTTAGAATCATTAAAAGATCTTAGGCACCTTAAAATATACCTAAGGTACAGCAACTTACAGAGAGGCAGGAATAATGATACTTAAACCATGCCTGGCAGATGTTTATCTAAACCGATTTTTAAAATTTCCAGTGATGGGGAGTTGATAAATTTTCTTAATAACATGTCCCACTGCCTGTTATTTCTGTAGTTTGAAACTCTTCCTAATTTTTCAGTTATATTCCTTCCTGCAAATTCAGCCCATTGCTCCTTGCTCTATTTTGTGTCTAAGAGAACAATTAATCTCTGTCTTCTTTAAGCATTTGACACATTTGAAAACTTGTATCTCCCCTCACTGAAGATGCTTTGCTCAGTTCCTTCAAGAGTGGATTGTAGGGGAAATCAAGACCCTGAAAACAGCTTGGGGGGGGGGGGGAGGGCAACTGCTATTAATAATCTGTGTGTTCTCTCTCACACTCTCTCTCTCTGCAAACTCTCATTATGTTCTATAAACCTCTTTAAATGTATCTGCACCAAAGTCCATCAGCATGGGTGATTTCAGACGTTACACACTCCTGGATCACCACAGTGAATTCCCAGCAGTGGTGAGATGACCAACCCCCTCCCGTGGTCCAGGAAATCCCAAAACAGAGGTGACGGGATCGGGACCATGTCAGGGAAATGGACGGACAGACCATGGCCTGGAGCAGCGCAACAGATGTGATGCTGATTCCGGGCCATGGGAAGAACCCCCAGAAGACACCGGGGAGGGGCAGGAGGCAGATATGGCCGACAGAGGGCAAACGAAGCCAAAAGCGCCAAAAGGCAACACCCACATAAGGGAAATGGGAAGGGAGGGGGAGGAGGGGGAGGACCAGCTGAGGCAGCACACACAACAGACACAGGGAAACAGAGAGCACAGTGGAACACACAGCACAAACACACGCCTGGGCACATGCACACCCGTATGGGAAAGGAAGGGAGGGGGGAACACAGTGGGATGGCCAACACACACTGCACAACGGACAAAAGGGGGGGATCCCAGGGCCAGGGAAGTGTAGGGGACCAGTCTGGGGACAGAGCAGGACACGGGGAACAGCACCCAGAACATCACAGGCAGCAAGGGCCACCCAACAGCCACACAGGCAGCCCAGGCACGGGGGGCCACCACAGGGGCCAAGCATGGGCACAGGGGGAGGGCAAACGGAAAGGGAATGGCCCCAGAGCATTCTGGGAATGGTCCAGGAGGTAGGCAGGGACCCCCGCACTGGCGATGGTGCGCTGACCGGGATGGAGGGGATCTGGAGTCAAAGTGCTGAACAGGAGATGCAAAGCCCCTCCAGAGGAAACTGGGAGGTGCAGTCCAGGGGGCCCAGGGCCCCGCGGTCACAGAGTCACCTGGGGGGGGCACAGGCACAGGTGAGAGGCCGGCCAGACAAGGGAGGACAACAGCACCCAGGGAGCTGGGAGCTGGCTCGGAGAGCAGGACAGAGCCACGGGAGGGGCCAGCCATGGAGGCGGTCACCAGTTGCAGTGAAGGACAGGGGAGGCTAATGGAGGGGGCCTGGAGGCACGTGCAGGGACAGAAGAACCAATGGATCCAGCCTGCACAGCAGTGAGCCCAGTACAGCATGGAGGGAGCAGGCAGTGACCCATGGTGGCAGGGCGGGGGTGGGAGCACACAGCATGGCCAGCATCCAAGGCTCCAAAGACACAGGGGGCCTCACAGCCAGCTGCAGGGGGTCACAAAGGGGCCCAGGGCGGGGTGCACATAGTGGGGCCACTGAAGCATGCCCCAATGGTAGCCCAGTGCAGACATGTGGTTGGCAAAGAGGTAGTATGCCTCAAATGGATCCTGCATGGCGAGTCCCACCTGGATATCAGCTCGGGACCAGACATGGGCCAGCACTGACAGCTCCGGTCCAGTCGGCAGCTGGGGGCCATGGAAGGTGCCTGAGTTCCAACGGATGGTGATAAGTCACCCCACACAACCACTGGTACCCACGGGCCCCATGGACGCAGCCAAAGAAGGAAACAGCCAGGGTAGGGTCCCCTTCTGCCAGACAGCCTGTGTAGGTGGCCAGGCTGCACACAGAGAGGGCAGACACGGTCTCCACCATGGACCACCACACATGTGAGCACCTCATCTCCGGAATGTGCCCATTGGGAAAGGGATGGAGGCACAGCGCCTCTGCATGCAGCTGGCACTCGCGGGTGCTCACCTCATAGTCAAAGTAGCGCAGGCCAGAGCTCAGGCTCGCATAGGCACCAGAGACACTGTCTGGGCAGCTCAGGAGCACTTGCACAGCTGGGGAAATCCACAGGTCACACAGGGCCATTGTCTCATGAAAGTTCCAGCTATGGGGGGCACCTGGCGTGGCATGGTGCAGGAACCCAGGAGAAGCTCTTCTGGGATTGGCCCAGCAAGCAGTGGTTAAGAACTGCAGTGAAAGCGGGGGCCCCAGTCCTATGTGGTATGGGAAGGGAAGCAGGGGAGCTCCAAGGTCACATGATAAGGCCACAGGCTGCAACATGGCATGGCTAACGAGCAAGGTGTGGGATGCGGACCCAGCACAGCTGCTGGAACCAAACATACAGACCATACAGCCAACACAGATATCAGGGTGGCGAGGACAACAGGCAGCAATCAAAGATCATTGGGAGGTGATGACAACAGGCATGCAACTGCAAACCGCACGCCTGGGTGCAAGTGGGTCCATGCATGAGCCCCTGTGCCGGGAAAGCAGGTGCACTCCGGGGGGGGGCACTCCCTGTCACCACGCCCTGGCTGCCCAGCTGATTCTGGGGCAGCTGGCCAAGGGGGTGGACACAGGTGCACCGGGGGCCCCCACACAGGTGCCCAACCATTTAAAGGGAGTGGGGTGGGTCCGGGGCCAGGCTATAAAGGTGGGAGCGTGATTGCACCAGGGGCACCCACCAACATGGATGGGTGCCTGCGGGATGCACCTAGCCATCTGCGCTGAGTGGTTCCGGTCACACACGGACCTCATGCGCATCCAGATGGAGGAGGTGCACCTGACTGCCCGGCTTTGGGTGTGCATGGCCAGTAGCGCTGCTACAGCTCGGTGCATCCACCACAGGCACGGGTGCTCCCTGGCCTGGCTCAGGGCACAGAGGGTATCCAGGCAGACCCAACAGGCCCTCTGCTGTGCCCGTGAGCAGGCAGCGGCACCCTGCCAAGCAGCCAGCCGACATCACTGGCAGAGGGAGACCATGGGGCACAGCACTGCTCACTATGCCCATCGACCGGTGGGTATGGGTCACAAAGCAGGCACAGGGGTGGTGGGCCAGGGCACTGGATCACTGGGACGAGGCCACCTGGAGATCAGGATGGACAGGCGTTGCCTCCTGCGGCTCGCTGAGCTGCTGATGCCCTGGCTTGAGCGGCAGCACACCCCCATGCGGGCCCCCATTCCCATGGTCCAGCACATGGCCATAGCTTTCTGGGCCCTGGAAACACATGACTCCTGCTGGTCGGTCTCACAGCACTTCAGTGTTGGGGTGAGCACGATCGCCGGGATCCTGAGAGACATCTGAGAGGCAGTGGAGGGCGTGCTGCTAGGCCGCGCAATCCAGCTTGTGGACCAGGAGGCCATGATGGCCGACTTCACAGCTGGAGGCTTCCCCAAATGCCTGGGCACTGTGGACGGCACCCAAATAGAGATCCTCCACCCATCTGATGGGGAGGCCTCGGAAAATGTCAACCAACACGGGTACCATTCTCTGCAGCTGCAGGCGGTTGTGAACCACTGGGGCTGTTTCATCAACATCTACTCCGGCCACTCTGACCACAGCCACGATGCCAGGATAATGACCATCTCGCCCCTCTACGCCCGGATGTACTGCAGGGACTTCGCGAACATGGGGATGTCCCAGATTGAGGGGGTGCTGATGTCCCCCTGCATCCTGGGGGACCCAGCCTATCCCCTCACCCAGTGGCTGATGAAGGCATACCTGGTCACCAGGAACCCTGCGGAGACGCTCTTTAATACCCACCTGTGTGCCAGCAGGACCGTGGTTGAGAGAGCCTTCAGGTCCGTCAAGCAGCATTGGAGGTGCTTTGCAGGCCGACTGGACTACACGATGGAGACCTCAGCCCTGGTGATCGGGGACTGCTGTGTGCTGCACAACGTGTGTGAAACTGATGGGGCCGCCCTCGAGTTCCCCATGCCCTGGAGCCTGCCCGACCCCGTGCCAATCTACGCTAACGCCACTAACCTGAGGGAGTACCAATATGCCAAGCGCATCCAAGCTGTCCTGGTGAGGCAGATCACCCGGGATGCTGAAGCCTGAGGCCTCCGGTCCCCCCCCCCGACCACCACCGGTACCCCGGCCACGCTCATGAGAATCCACCCACCCCCTACCCCGGGGCCATGATGCACAGTAATGGCTGCTGTTGCTGTGCCCGTGCCTTTACTGTACAGTCATCCCCACCACCACCCGACTCCCAACACCGTGCCCCCCCTCACCCCTCCTTCCCCCTTCTCCCCCCCCC
>QEPC01009498.1:0-19037 GCA_003113815.1 Sphenodon punctatus | reverse complement strand
GGGGGGGGGGGGGGGAGAGAGAGACAAAGGAAGGGGGAAACAGAGGGAAAGATAAAGAGTCTAACATTCACGAAGATGCGAGGTCTCAGGTGCACGTGTTTGGCTTGGTTACATCGAGAACGATGTCTGGCTGGTCCGTGTGGTGAGGTATGAGTACACAGACCTCAGGTAACAGATTGTACTGAATGGAGGGTATCAGCAGGAGTTAGGGGAGGGGAGGGAGAAGTCACGCTGCCTGCCTGCCTGCCCTAGTTGCCAACCTCAAATCCTGCCTCAGCCTGCCTTCTGTTCATGCCAAAGTGCCTGTCTGCCCACCCTGTAGGCAAATCTCGAACCCTGGCTCAGCCTGCGTTCCGATGCTTATGCCATGCTGTCTGTCTGCCCACCCTGCTTGCCAACCTCAAACCCTGCCTCAGCCTGCCTTCTGCTCGTGCCAAAGTGCCTGTCTGCCCACCCTGTGGGAAAAGCTGAAGCCCTGCTCCAGCCTGCCTGCCTCTCAAGCCAAGGTGCCTGCCTGCCTGCCCTGGCAACCCTGGGTGATGTGCCCCACTGGCCTGGTAATCCTGCTGCTGCTGTCTGCTGGTCCATGGGTGCTGTGCCCTGGAAAATCCAAATGTGCCCACGCAATCATTCTGCTGCTGTCTGCTGCTGTATGGGAGCTCTTCCCTGGCAAATCCTGCTATTCTGGCTCCATGGGTGCTGTGCACAGGTAAATCCTGCTACTGCCGTCTCTGCTGTTCCACTGGCAATCCAATGTCTGCTGCTGCTGCCGCCTCTGCAGTGCCATAGGATCTGTGCCCTGGCCATCCAATCTATGCTGCTGCTTCTGCCACCTCTGCTGTGCCACAGGTACTGTGCCCTGGTCATCCAATCCAATACCTGCTGGTGCCAATGCCACCTCTGCGGTGCCACGGGTTCTGGGACTGGGCACTCAAATGTCCGCTGCTGCTGCCTCTGCTGTGCCATGGGTTCTGCTACCAGGCAATCCAATGTCTGCCACTAGGGCTAATGCAGCAACAGCTGTTACCGCGCCGCGATTCCATTCCGCCATTTTGGAATTGCCCGCGCCACACCGCGGCTTTTCCGCTGACATTCCGATAATTCCACCGACATTCTGCAAATTCGGAAACTATCGGAAAAATTGCAGAATTGTCAGAAACTGTCGGAAAACCGCTGTTCTGCTATTTAGTGGCGCTGGCGGAATGGCGGAAGTAGCGAAAATGGCATGTTTCCGCTATTTGTGAAGCTTGTGGAAGTAGCGGAATGAAATTAGCGGAACTGCAGAAGTAGCGGAATGAAACTAGCGGAATGAAAGCCTCTGCCCACACCGTACCACTAATTGCCGAAACGCTGTTTCCAGCGGAATTAGCTACCGCTGCGAAATTCCACTACAGCCCTATCTGCCACTGCTGTCAATGCTGTCTCTGCTGTGCCATGGGTTCTGCTACCGGGCAATCCAATGTCTGCTGCTGTTGCTGCCAATGCTGCCTCTGTTGTGCCACGGGTACTGTGCCCCAGCAATCCAGTATCTGCTACTGGCTGGCCACGTGATTCACCACCGGGCAAGACTTGACCATTTTGCAGAAGAGCTTGTTGAGTAGGATGCCAGCCTGCAATGCCCGGCCAAGTAGGGGTGACAGCCACCAAGTCCTGGCCAGGCCTGTGCTGCTGCTCCACCAATGCGTGGCAGCCTGCAATGCCCGGCCGAGTAGGGGTGCCAGCCGCAGTTACTGTGCCCTGGCAATCCAATGTCCACTGCTGCTGCCGCTGCTGGGTCATGGGTACTGTGGCCTGGAAATCTAATTTCTGCTGCTACTGAGGTTGCCACTGCTGTGCCATGGGTACTCTGCCCCGGCAACTGAACGTCTGCTGCGCCTGGCTCTGCTGATGCCGCCTCTGCCGGTGCCACGGGCTCTGTGCCCTGGCAATCCAATGTTGTCTGCTGCTGCTGGTACTGCACATCAGCCATTTGCTCCTCACTCTTGTAGACGGGCAAAACTCAGATAAGTGCACCGGGAGGTGGGGGCTGGGTGTCCCAAGAGATTCACCACCGGGCAAGGCTTGCCCAAATTGCAGTAGAGCTTCTTGAGATCGGTCGAGTATGATGCCAGCCTGAAATGCCAGGCCAAGTAGGGGTGCCAGCCACCAAGCCCTGACTGGGCCTCTGCCGCAGCTCCACCAATGCCAGCCTGTAATGCCTGGCCAAGTAGCGGTGCCATACTGACCATGACATATAACTCATAGGTGCCATACCTCAGAGCACCCACTCACGGCCACGCACAGAGCGCTTGCTGAAAATTCAGAGTCCTTTGTGCGAGGCAAAATGAATAGCTCCATGGCAGTGAGCAACCACCTAGCCCCTACCCCTGAGGGCAGCAGTGGAGGTGGTGCCACGAGACAGTGCGGGAGTACGACAGCACCTCGGGGGGACTGAACTCTGCGGGACCGAACCCACGAACCCAAACTAAGATTTCAGGTCGAAACCTACCTTCTCAACCAAAGGCATAAAATAAAAGAATTACTAGAAAACTTCAGAATGAAAGATGCCAAGGCAGTAAGTACGCCTATGGAAACTAACTACCTGAAGGAGACCGAAGAACAAAGCATGCAACTGTCAGAAAACCAACAATACAGAAGGGCAATTGGGAAGCAATTGTATATCGCCACCATGACTAGACCAGACATCGCAGCAGCAATAGGAATCCTATGCAGGAAGATATCAGCACCAAGTCAGAAGGACTGCAATGCGGTAAAGAGGATCATACGCTACCTGGAGGGAACTGCCCACCTTATACTGCAGCTACCTACAACTTCTGGGTGTAACCTGACTGGATATGTCGATGCAGATTGAGCTGGGGACAGCTCTGACAGAAAATCCACCAGCGGTTGGCTATTTCTGCTAGGAGGAGGTTGGTCTAGCAAGAAACAGACCACAGTAACACTCTCCTCAACGGAAGCCGAGTACGTTGCAGCCGCACAAGCCAGTCAAGAGGTAATTTGGCTACAATATTTGTTCACAGACTTGGGACAAGAACTAAACAGTCCTATACAAATTTTGGAAGACAACCAAGGTTGTATTATACTTGCACAAACAGAAAGAGTAAACCCGAGGACCAAACGTATAGATGTTTCACCCTCTTTCTCCGTGTTCCCAAGCTGATCTCTTTGTAGATCCTGCAACAAGTGATGGGAATTTCTAGAAGACAAACTCACACAGCTAGCTCCCAACACGCCCTTCCCCCCTCCAAGATCCCAAATCCTCTACAAATGACCCATGGGGGGGGGGGGGGAAGACTCCACATTCATGCCTGGTGGGGAGGAAATGAGTTCCTTATATCTATCAATCATTTCTCTGCCTTCCTGATCCAGAAGCAGAACCTAACGATGTGGGATGGAGGTTGTCCTAGAACATCTGGGGCGACCCCCATTTCTGTTCCTGTCTGTCAGCCAAGGAGTAATGCATGCAAAATGATTTTTTTAAAAATAAAAATAATAAAAAGTTTTTATCTAAATTTGGCTTTTTATGGTAACAAACAAACAAAGATAAGGTTTCTAGTTTTGTTTCTCTCCCCCTTCCATCCCCCAACCAGGAGAAAAGCATGATTGCCAAAATATTAGCAGTTTGCTGCTCCTCTACCTACCTACCTCCAAATTTAACCACCCTCATAATTTGTAGGAAGATGAAGCCTCCCCTTCAAACCCAGATAAGAGGCTCACAAGCTGCAGGTCAAGACCTCAAATGAGGCGAGAGTGTGGGGTGGGGTGTGTGTGTCATATACCTGCACCTCTCTCTCTCTTGCAGTCCTAATGTTTCATATTCTTTACTTGTGTCTGTCTCCACATTAGGCTCTACTACTTTGTCCCGTACGGTGGGGCATACAAGTTCTAAAGTACGTAAATGGTATGACAAGGGATGTAGGGTTGCCAAAGCTGACCTTTCTCGGGCTAAGATTGATTGGTCTAAAACTTACTCGGACAGGACCAGAAGCAAATACCTGGTGGAAAGGAGAAAATACAAAATCTTAATAAAAAACAAAGAAGGTGCAATACATGGATCTTGTGTGGACTAGGCTGGCAGTGACCGCAGCCCAGAAAGACTATGGGGTATTTTGGGCTGTAATAAATTGTGAATTAAATTCCAATTCAGTAGTGACAACGGCCCCAACAGAGGAGGAAACTTGGACAGCTTTCTTTAAAGAAAGAAAGGCAGGGACCGCGTCTGTTTCTATGTTCTGTGCAGCACCAGGTCACACGACTGGCGCTATATAAATGTTTTTAATAATAATAATAATAATAATAATAATAAAAAACTGTATAGTAAGAGGATCAGGACATTGGAGCTGGGCTATCAGACTCTTCTAACCCCTTGGTATCCTACAGAAGTATGGGGTTTGACCCATATATAGGAGAAGCCAAGTTCTCTTGAGATGATTGCAGCCTTAAAATGAAATAAGGTCCCTGGTCATGATTACATAACTTCCAAAGTTTTGCAGGCTAGTCCTGAATGGTGGTCCCCGCTTCTAGCAAATTATTTTACTCTGAATAACAGAACGAGGAAGGTCCCCTGTAATTGGGGCTCCAGTATTATGCCGATATTTAAGAAGGGAGATCCTAGAGACCCAGGGTGTTACAGACCCATAAGTTTGCTCCCAGTAGTAGGGAAACTATATGCCAGGATACTTCTTAGGCACCTAGAGAACTGGGCTTCCACCCAAGGATTAATCCCGAAGGAGCAACTTGGTTTTCGTAGAGGTAGCTCTATAAGGGACAATTGTTTAATTCTGTCCCATGTGTTCTCTAAATATATCAAGAAAAGAGAAGGGAAATAATTCCTAGCATTTATTGACTCCAGGAAAGCTTTCGACACAATACCAAGAGCAAAATTGTGGCAGAAAATGTGACACTTAGGGATAAATTAAGATCTTCTCGCTTAATTATACAACTTCACACTGATAATACAAGTAAAATAAGATTAGAGGCCCAGGGGAATTTATCACCCCCCATACTGGTTACACGTGGCATTAGACAAGGTTGTGTTCTAGCCCCCTTACTTTTTAACCTCTACCTGAGTGATCTTGTTAAGAGACTATTGAATATGGAGGGCTGTCCTCCGAAAATTAAAGAGCAGCCTGTTATGGTATTACTATACGCTGATGACATTGTACTAATGTCTCAGTCCAGGAGGGGTTTGCGGCATCAGTTACAGAATTTGCTGGTCTATTGTACTGAGAATGAGCTTGTTATAAATTTTAAGAAATCACAGATCATGGTTATGGAGAAAAGATCACAACCACTAATTTGGAATATAAAAGGCAATTTGTTCTCACAAGTTAATACCTACGTTTATCTTGGTATTGCTCTCAGTAGCAATGGGCTGTGGGAAAGGCACAGGAAGCATTCATGTTATTTAAGGCTTAAAATAGGGTCGTACAGGCCTAAGTTTAAGAGACGTTGCCTTATTCACAGTGGAAGAGTTTGGGGTGATGGGGAGCCAGATTCTCAGTTCTGCTCTGGGTCTAACTCCGGCCTAGACAACACTCAGCAAAGCTTGAGGCCTCCATGGGCTTCTTAACACCCCACGTCCGAACAGCCACCACAGGGAGCACAGAAACAGCCCTCTCTCGCTCGCTTGTGAATGCCCCACATCCCACAGCACAAAATAGCCCTACACCATCCTTTGCAGACCCTATCAATCTGGGGGAGGAACACTTTGTAATGAAGATCACCCCACCCCCCTTCCCAAGCACAGCTGCACTCATCTCCCATTCTACCCATGGCCTTTCCTCCACCAATTTTAGCAAACCGAGAGCATGCAAAGCGCAATCAGCCAGTTCTCTTGAGCTGCTTTGCAAGTCAGGACGGCTACAACAGCATAAGGCAAAGCAGAGGCTTAGGGGCGGACAGAAAGAGACTTGTAAAATACTAACTGGAAATAACTTGTAAAAATTATTGCTCAAAGGAGAAAGGGATCTGTTATACCTGTGATGCTGCAATCTGCATCTGCCAACCCTCCACTGCTCAGCTGCATCTGCCTGATCAAAGACACCTGGCCATTCCTGCCTCTGGGCATTTGCAGTCTGAGGGAGCCGCTTGCAAACAAGGATTTACTTCTCAGGGAAAGGGGGGAAAGCTGTACCTACATGGATGGAGCCTCATGATATCTTTGTCACTTGCCCCAGCAAGGTTCACCATCAAACTCCACTTTACATCCCTCCCCACAACAGATCCCAGAGGGCAGCATCCCAACGGTGTCCAATATCAGAATTGAGGCAGAGCTCCTACGGAACCGCCAATATTTTTCCCAAGTCTCCCCCACATAACAAGGGTGGTTAATTCTTTCCCTTGTGGCAGGGTGAGGTAGCTTTCCCTGCCAAACATCAGTCTCCTCAGCTGTATTCCCCCCCCCCCCCAGTACAATGGGGGGTGGATCCTCAGGCCTTATCTGGCCCCTTTTCCAGTGCCTGGATCTCACCATCGGTGAGACAGGGGAATTTAGGGGTACAAGGGGGAGGTTCTAGGGATAAAGCATGTCAGCAAAGTGGGGTGCAGAGGGGGGTGGGAGGCAACATGTATTTATGAAACTGCAAGGCATTGATCTAATCTTTTTTCAGGGAGGGCCTGGGAGCAGGGGGGACAGAGCAGTTAATGGGGGTAAGAGCTGGATTTGTGCAGCTATCACTCCCTCCCTCCATAACCCAAAGGGGGGCAGATCCTGCAGCCAACATAAAATACTCTTTAACCACCACCCCCACCCCAGCTCATTGTCTCTCCCTTGCTTACAAGTCTTCACTATTCCCCCCAAGCAGCTGGGCAAGGAACTGGGGCTTATGGAGGGGATGGGGTGTGTGTGAGGCATCAGGGAGAGAAAAGCCAGACACGGGGATTATATGATTTGGGGTAAGAAGTCTGCTTCTTGCCTGTGGACCCTGCCCCAATCTTTCTCCCAATTAGGGAGCAGCTTTCAGGCCAGATTCACCACCCTGCTGCTTGAACTGGCCTGATTTGCCACCTCTCCAGTGCAAGCGTTTTCTGTGTTTCTAATTGCTTTTATTTCTGCAATGTTAAAAAGTCATTTCTAATGAGCTGCTTGCACGTTTCTTTCTATCAGGTTGGGATGCATCTAAATTGGGGGTGAAGGTGAAGCAACCCCCCACCCCCCCCAGCTTGTGGAGGATTTCTCCAGGAGCCACCCTGACTCATGCAAGCAGGGAATGGAAAGTGGCTCTTTGGGTGCACTTTGCAGGATTGGAGGGAAAAGGGAGGGCAGGGCTGATGAGACTTGCTCTGCTGGGCGGGAGGAGCTGGGCTGATCTGTGTTGCAAGCTGGGCTGCTGCAGATTGTTTGCTAGTGTCTGCAGCCAGGTTATGCAATGGGATCTGTGTTGCAAGCTGGGCTGCTGCAGATTGTTTGCTAGAGTCTGCAGCCAGGTTATGCAATGGGATCTGTGTTGCAAGCTGGGCTGCTGCAGATTGTTTGCTAGGGTCTGCATCCAGGTTGTGCAATGGGATCTGTGTTGCAAGCTGGGCTGCTGCAGATTGATTGACTGGTAGGGTCTGGAGCCCTTGTGGGCTGGGCTGATCTTTGTTGCAAGCTGGCTGGATTGGCAGGCTCTGCAGCCGCTCTGTGCAGTGGGATCAGGGGCAGGGAGCAGAGAGGGCTGCATGGAGAGGGCTCGGATGGGCTTTTAGGGCTTTGCACAGCTGTGGAGCTCTGGGCTGTTGGGAAATGCAGGCAGGAGGAGATGGGGCTGGAGTGGGGAGAGGCTGGGAGAGAGGCAGGATGTTCATCTCCAATCACCCCCCTGGCAGGGCTACAGGCTGATTAGGCCTCAGACACTGCAGCATTGGGGGATCCTGGCAGAACAGGGGGACTGTCATCTCAAATGCACCCCACATCCCTGGGCCTCACAAAGCTAATTGCAGGGGAGGCATCCCCTTTTGGGAGGCACCTTCCATCCTTGAGGGAGAAGAGAGCCCCCTCCCCTCATGCAAGAGGATTATTGGGTTCAGTTCTGAGAAACCCATAAGATTGCCATAAAGAAATCAAGACATTGGGCTTTGTTTAGAGGGAAAGCCATGAAACAACTGGGGCGGAAGGGACAGGATTCTGAGGAGACACTTAAAAGAAAACCAGAGGTTAAAACAGATCTTGTTTGACACCCTGTGTTTCAACCTCATCTTTTGGGGTATTTTGGTTAAGGATTTAAGGGCACTCTTACTCCTGCTCCTGGGGTTAGATTTTGGATTTAGGGTTAGGTGCATTCTGGAAGGTGCGAAAGAATTTCAGTGCAACTATATATAGTATCTCTAGCCATTTTTGTGCTCTGGGATCAAGGGACTGTGGGATGAATATTCTGTGCAAAAGAATTTCAGTGCAATTATATATAATGCTATCTATCTGCAGGCATTTTGTGCTGTGGGCTCAGGGGCATTGAGCAGGGAGAGCTGCGAGTGTAGGGCTCTTTCTGTGCTTTTAGGGGCTGGTTTACAGCTCTGTAGAGTGGACCTGGGTTACTGGAAACTGCCGGCAGGCTCTGGTGGGACTGGGAGAGATGTCAGGATCGCCATGACAAGGCTACATGCTGATTCCGCGATTAGGCCTCCATCAGACACATTGCAACTTGCAGGGTTTGCAGTGGAGGGCTCCTAATGAATACCTAGGCAACGATAATAATGCTGAAGTGCATTTGCTTGTCGCAAAAGGCTTTTAAACATAGGGTTAAGCAATATGTCTGGCAAATCAAATTACAGTAACAGTATAAAGAAATATTATTACAAATATAATCAGAATAAGTGCATGCTCTACCAGATGCTGGTCATTTTATATAAATAAAGAATCCGAGAATTATTGTTGACACGTTTCGATTAGCATCTTCAGCGCCCATAAATCAACAAACTTGGAATCTAGAATGAGCAGATTCTCAAACTATATAATTACCATGAAAAAAACACCTTTCCTGTGTACCACAAAACACCAAAAAGCCAACATATGAATGCCTACCTTCTCTTAAAGCAAGAAATATATATTTATTTAGGGAAGTGAATCATCTCTTCCACAAATGAGGGATAAAACAAACTTGTACAGGTGCTCTGTCTGCAACAGAAATAAAGTATTTTATGTACATTATGTACATGCCCCCCATGTCATCAAAAATACTTAGTAGCTAATAATATTCTTAACTTTTTCATATTTAAAATAAGAAAACTCATTCCAGTAAACAAGAAAGGTACCTAACAAGGGCTTTGTTAAACATGTTAAAGTCAAAGCATGTTAGAGTCATAAGTGCAAACAATCGTTCACAGTCAAGCACTTCTGACTAAGGTACAGTCCAAATCACCATTTCTGCATCTTGTTCCTATGGCCTCTTCCTTCCAGAGCAAGAGCGAGCCGTTGTTGTCCATCTTCTTTATGGTGGCCTTTCAACCTCTCCTCCGTGTGGTTTGTGTTTCAAACGGTTTATCCTTGTCATTCCTCTCCTCTGGCCACTCTGACTTTTTTATATCCTCCTTTAAAATATGGTGGCCAAAACTGAATGCAGTTGTCCAGTTGCGGCCTGACCAGAGCTGAAGGGGGGGACAGTGACTTTCCGTGGCTTGCAGACAATCTTTCTGGTGATCCAGCCTAAGATGGCATTAGCTGCCGCCTTTTTATTTATTTATTTTAAACAAAACACTTTTAAAAGTTTTATTTACATTCACAGTCAGGACTAAACACTTAGTCCAGTTGCATCAATAAAACATAATCAAACCACAATCAAACAGTGTGTCTATCTATATTCTTTACATAAGGATCTAAATTCCCAACTAGCGGGTCACAGTTCAAATAAGCTTAGGAAATTACAGGTGATATGAACAATCGAGCATTCCCTGACTGCAGGTTGCTCTTACCCAGTGTCACCTATCACCTTCATACTTGGAATCCATTTAATGGTAAAGTCGGTAATGTCCCACTTTAGTTGTGCAAGTATTTTTTCCATTGTTGCATTGTGCCACATGTGGGTAGTCCATTCTTTGGTGGAGATACTCGTTCCCTTCCAGTTTTTGGCAATTGTATGGATGCCTGCCAATATGATCTCACGACATATAGATCTCACGACATGTAGGCTGGTAGTATTTGACCAAAGGGAGTAGTGCAATCTCGGGTCAGAACAGGAGTATTATCCCTGTAGCCTCTTTAACTTGGGCCCAAGTCCATCTCCAGAAACTTTGGATATGGGTGCATTTCCACCAGCAGTAGATGTACCACCCATAATTGCCACATCCCCGCCAACATAAACCCTCCTCGTCCCGTCATGTTTTTCAGGCGGACATGTTAGCCACGTGACCTGCTTTACGGGTGAACACCAGGGGCCAGTACCCCAATATTCAATCGTTTCTCAAATTGTAGCCAAATTTAGTCCCAACGGGTCCATGTGATTTATTTAAGGATCAGTCTGAGGAAAATGCACGCTGACCGCGGCTGCAATTCCCTTTCCCACAACTCAGACACAGAACGCAGGGTGCGATTACAAACGGGTATTTTATTCAAATCTATGGGGTACAAATGACACATACACATATGCACAAAGAAACCCAAGGTTTGGTACAACCACTACTAAGAGTGAGCATAACTGGACAAGGCGGGTGTGTGTGTGTTGCATGGATGAAAAGGGGGGGAACTTAGGGGTAGAAGGCTTCTAGGGGGAAAGAAATCAAAGCTCATTACCTCTCTATCTGCTGTGGCGATGAGATGCTGGGGTCTGGGAGAAACTTTTAAGATGGAAAAGGCACAGAGACTGCACTCTCTGTTCCAAATCAAGTGACTCCCTGAAGGGTGGGGGAAGAGCCCAATTGTATTCCACTGGCACAAAGGATTGAGACTGGGGACAATGAATGCTTGGGTGTGTCAACTGACCAGGGGCGGCTGGTGGGTTTTTGGTTTGGAGGGGCAGTAAGGCCTGCCGGCGGTCGGCAAACCAGTGGGCGGAGCCAGGGCAACAGTGGGTGGAACCAGGGCAACAGTGGGTGGAACCAGGGCAACGGCAGCGTTGCATAACCCCACAGTAAGGAGTTCCCAGGGTTAACACTGGATGGTCATTACATTACTTAATGCTGGGATGCTGGTGTGTAAAGCACTGCTACTGGGGAATAGAGAACCCTCTTACTGGGGTCCTATATGCTCTCTCTCCCACTGGCTCCAAATTAACCATAGTAGGTTAAAAAAATGGATGATGTTGCCATCGCCTACCTTTGTCTTGAACCCTCGAATCCTCGATTTTCATGGCATCCTTTGCCACCTGTGGTCTTCTGAAGGTGCAGGCTTTGGGACAAGCCTTCCGGCTTGGAGAACTTGGGAGGACTGAGTTAGCTCCCTGTTCTGCGACAAGCCAAATCAGAAGAGAATGAAAGGGAAGAGAAAGACAGGACAGAGGAGAAGTAGGAGGGAAAGGGTTTGGAGCACGAGAAGAGGAAGGGAGAAGAGATGGGTTCAGTGGGGGAGAGGGGAAAAGGGTTTCCTTGTTGTCTGCAGCCTTCTCTTGTGTTGCGCTCCTACCTACCTACTTTCTCCTATGTTCACAAGGAGAGCGAGGCGAGGTGTGGAATCATGCCAGATCTCAGAAAAACTAGATAGAAAAAAGAAGCAAATTAATTTAGATGTTTGCATTTTGAAGGACATTTTTAATTTTGCTTCTTTGTGGACCTCTCCCAATCCCCATGCTGTTGTTTACCATTCTTGAACACCCTTCATTTTCACGCTGTCCTTGGCTGCCCGTAGTTTTCTAGGGTAGGCTCCCAGTCCATTCACTGTTCAGGTCCCACAGCTGGTCTTGTTGAGACCTCTAGACACAGTGGCTTCAGGCTTCATTGGACCTATAGAAGCCCTGAAACTCCTAAAGTCAAACACTGCATCTGGAGGCACAGTGGTGGTGGGCCCAGTTGGTGTACAGGCCCCTATAGCAGTGGTTCTGGAGCCAACATGATTTGTTGGGGTTGCCCTAAGACTTTCTGGTGTCCCCCGGCCGTAGGCATGCCCCCGCCCCCAAGGAGAGGTTCCACCCAATCCCAATGAATGCCCACTGCACCTCTCCTTGGGGGCATGCTCATGGCCAGGGTGGGGACACATAGCGAGCAACAAAGTGCTAGTGCATACTTCCAAAGTACTACTACTTATAAACTAAAATTATGACCAAATATTTTCTAAATTCTAACACATTTCTAAACTACATTAGGACCAACAATTCTAAAGAACTCTAACTAGTGTTAAACTTTAAACTGTTTAACTGTTTAAAGTTTAACTGTACTTTTAAACTAAACTTTTTAACTTAAGAAGGAAGCATACTTATCTTTACTGTGGGATGTCCTCTGCTGGCTCTCATTCTCACACAGACAGTTGTCCGAAACGCCTCCCTTCACCTTGTGTGGCGTCGCCATCATGTGGTGCCCTTTGGGTGCTGGGTTTATTCATGGTGGTGGTTCTGCAGCGCAATCGGTCTTCCTCTCTGTGCTCTGTCCTTGATGAAGGCTGGGAAGCATTAGTTGGGTGCAGCGTCCATGTTGGTATGGGTCTCCCTAATCAGGACAAAGACCATGCAGGCTGGAGCTGGATGGAATGCAGCTCAGGTCTTCTCATTGTGCGGGTCTCCCCTCCTTCTAGTCTTCATGCAATGGAGAGTCCAGATCATCACCTCTTTACTTGGGTGCAGTGTCCACGTTGGCATGGGTCTCCCTAATCAGGACAAAGACCATGCAGGGTGGAGCGTGATGGATGCAACACAGGTGTTCATTGTGCAGGTCATTGCCCAGAATAGATCCATCTTCAGGTCTGTTCAGCACTTGTACTGGAAGTTGGTTCGCCATTCCTCGCATTGTGCAAACAGATCTATTGTGTTGTTGTTGAAGTCTGGAATGTCCCTGACCATGGCTTGCTCAATAGACAGCATTGCGAGAGCATTCAGATGGTCCTCTGTCATGGTACTGCAGCATGCAGTCCAGGAGTTCGTTCTGCACGATTTTGGAAGTCCCCTTGAAGACAGTTGCAGTCTTCAAATGTTGCTGTAGCGTACTGTCAGCTGTGGCAAGTAAATCTATTGCACCTCGAAAAACCCCTAGATTGACAGCTCCCTCGCTTTCATCATGTCCACGTAGCGCCAAATCAAAAGGCACCGCAGAACTTTATGCAGTCTATTATTCTGAAGAGGATGTATCTATTTCGATCCACGTCCTCATTGTATTTCCTTACAGACACACGGTAGCCTTCATTGAGTCTCTCGGCGATGTTCGTTTTTCCCAACTGTGACTGGTTTAGGCAGTTGTCAAGGTGGCTTTTACAAGAATCGTGCTTCTTTGCCTTCTCAGACAGGTGCTTAATGTCCTTGACTCCCGTCTTTGTCCATGCTGCGTCACCACCAAACAGCAGGCAAGGAAAACAGAACGACTTCTTGGAAACACTGCCACATAGCCACCAGAACTTCTCGTACCAGGATGTGTGGAACCTGCGTGTATAGCCTTTCCCTTTGTCCTGTGCAGCTTGTTCGATTTACAGTTCTGGATGGTGAGGTCCCATGTCTTTGATCTGCAGTTTCTCTTCATAAGTCAGCGTAGTGAATGGCTTCACAAGACGAGCATCCACGGCATTCATTTTTTAAGCGTAGGCTCTGAAAAAAAAAGAAAAGATGGGGATTTGGCACTAGCAGTCCTCTCAAAGATATTAACATTCGCCCCCAACCTTGCGTTTTGTCCCTCACCTTAAAGTGATGTCTTAATGTGTAAACAAAACAAAAGAATGTCACATATGCAAACCGATCTTTTTTATGTAATCCACTGTCCCATGCAAAAGTTAACCCAGACAGTAAAAAAAATCAATTTATTGAACACTTTATTTAGAAACATTTTTATAATATTTACCCTGCACTGGGTCTTTTGGGGGACAAGAGGAAGCCACCAGAGACAAGCAATTCGAGCCTCCAATTAACTTACATAGTATGTGTACGGTGCTAAAGTCTTCAAATGTGTTGACTAAGGCTTTCTCGGAGTGCTTGAAAGAAACGTAACGGTCCCGCTCTTGATAGATGAACTCCATCTACATCATACAGGGATAGCTGATGTCTTGAGAACCTATGCCAGACTGTAGTAGCCCTCCTTTCATGATGCAGAAAAGCATCCACTAGTCTGTTCACATTTCTCATCAATTTCCTCAACCAACGAAGTGCAGCAGAATCAGTCGGGCTTCGCCTTGCATTCCTATTGACTGCTCTTTCAATTAAATCTGACACCAAGACAAACTGCTCCAAACTGCAAATGTAGGAATCGCCAACGATCCAGATCACTTCTGCCATACTTTGGATCAAGATACAAACATCATCATCACCTTTTATTTGTATCCTACGGCGACTCGAGGTGGCTAACAGAGGGATATATACACCAATAACATGAATGCAATACAACAAATCAATAAACACCAATAACATATAAATGCAGTATAACAAATCAATCCATTCAACAAAATTAGCCACCAGGGGAGAATCCATAAACTGACCTTACCCTCCTGCTCTCACCAGGGGGGGGGACCACCTTCCCATCAATACACACACAGAAAGAAATTAGGTCTGTGACATTAAAGTTACCAAGGAGCTTTTGGACATGGAGGGGATGTGACTAATTTCCATTGCAAGATATGAGCCATTGTCTGAACACCTGGGGCCCTTCTCCAAAGCAATGGAGGAATTGACCATTCAATTTCGGATTGCTCTGTAACAGGCAACTCTCTGCTAAACTTCTTTCTCCAGGATCAAATTAATCTGTGTATGCAGGGTTTATTATATCAATCCTGGGAGTACCTCCCCTACCAAAAAGAGAACCTCCCCTAACATATCCCCGTTGGGGTTATGACTATTCTATTAGCGATTGTCCCCACATTCTCATTGTCGGGAACAGGCATGGTGATTCCCCCCAGGCGCTTTAATATATTTATCTTACGTTTTATCCAGCACCTGAGTCCCATTATACACAATACCAATCCAACCTAGAGAATGACAATTAGCACTATGGGATGAAGCATCAAATTAAAAAAACCCATGGCCTTCTCGCTCCAACCTAGCAAGGTTTCCCACTAGGCATGGTGACCGTATGATTTAATGTCTCTGGCGATTTTGGCTATGCCCAAGTTGTTATGTTGTACGATGAGGGAGGTGGCTTGTCTTGATTGGTGAATATTTTTTAGTTCTCTGTGCAATGAGGAATGGGAAAGGAGGGTCTTTAGGAGAGTAAGCCCAAGACCCAGCTGGACAGGGTAAACTGACTGATATAGGGAAGGGAAGAGTCTCATATTCTATATCATCCAGACCAGGGTTACATACTTAAAATCACAACCAACAATACTAGAAACATTACAGAAACACCTCTTAAACAGGGGAATCATAGGGAAAATTCCTCTACCACTGATGATTACAAATTCACATCTAGTCCTGACACACACATACCTTACCAATATATATTGGCAGTTCTTTCCCATTTCCCTGCATGGACCACTGGTTTCCCATCAGAGGTGACCATGCCTCTTTTATCCAGATTGGGAGCCAGACTGCTGTAGCGCGGGCAGTCCAGTCCGAATCTGTATAAATTGCTACTGAGATTTTTAAAACAGCTTGTACTTCAGCTGCCTGGGAAGAGTGGGGGGCATGTGGTTCCGTGTAACACCCGCCCATCTAAGGTCCTAACAGCTCCCCACCTGATCCTAGCTTCCCCCCGTTCATAGGAAAAAGACCCGTCGGTATACCACACAGTTAGCCCTTGCTTTCCTACTTCTTCCTGACCTTTTCCCCATTGTACTGGCCAGTTGGTCCTCTGGGAGAGGGCAAACATGTTCCTCTCCTATCAGTAAACCATAGGATGAGGGGGTTTCCTTCTGTTCCTTGCTAAAACCCACCCCTCGGTTCACCAGGGCTAAGGTCCACTGTGCTATCCGGGGATTGCTGACCTGCCTATCCTGTTCGGGGCCCAATTTCCAGATCCTTCCCTTCTTCATGAGCTTGTATTAGAGGTCTTCTTGCTTTCTCAGCAAAGAACTCTATAAAGTCCCTGGAAAAGTTCATGGTCCCTAGTACTGCACGAAGGGAATGGACATCTGTGGGAGCATGGATCTTTAAAATCACCTCTACTCGCTGTGCATCAGGGGACCTCCCCTCCTCCCCTAAACTGATCCCCAAATACTTCACCTGTTTTTGGACAAGCTGTGCTTTCTCTCTGCTGTCCTTAAACCCAGTCTCTTGTACGCTGGCTAACACTTCCCTAGTGATCTCCCTGGTTCTCTCTTCCTCTGGGGAGTGGACTAGTATGTCGTCCACATACGAGATGACAGACCCCCTAAACTCTGGCCTGAATCTCTGTCCCACATCTTGGACACTACGGAGTGACAAATGCTTAGGGAGGAACGGAAACCCTGGGGAGCTCTAGTGAAGGTGCACTGCTGGTTCTTGTACATAAAAGCAAACTTGTACCAACAAGGGAATAGTGAAAAAGGCATCGGCGAGATCGCTCACCGGATACCAGCGCGACCCGGCTGAGACTGCCGCTACGATCTCGTTATATTTGGCAACCACTGGGGCAAAAGGGCGAGTCACTGCGTTTAGGGCGCGATAGTCCACTGTCATCATATAAGTCACGTGATCTCCTTTTAATACCGGCCAAATCGGTGAATTGCAGACAGAAGGCATCTGGACTATAATTCCCTGAGCCAAGAGACTATGGTGGCCTGTATCCCCTTTTCTGCTTCTGCTGGGTATTTATACTGCTTCTGGGGCGGGGATCATCCCCTTCTATCAACACCATGTCTTCCACCTTCCCACACTCTGCCTTGTCCTTGATCCATACTCGGGGAAACTCCTGCATCCATGGATCCTCAGTCATTGTCAGAGGTATGGGAAGGAAGGTTGCGTCGAGGAGAAGAGGGAACGGGTAGGTTAGGGCTTTCACAACACGTGGCGTGCGACACGGGCAACCCGGGTCCCACCTCCTCGGCACGAAGGAGCGTTGGGGAATGCCCGTCAGGATAGTGTGTGGGCCGTTGTTCCCTGGGCTTGCGCACCTGGAACTTAGGCCCCTATCATCATAGGGCGCCGAAGAGTGAAGACCGGGGAACCCTGCCCACCGTTCAACCACGTCACTCGCGACTTGCTCACACCAGGGGGAAGGGTAGCGTGTGGTTACGTGAGGAGAGGGGGAGCCAGGCCCAAGGAACAGGGGGAACGGGACAGACACTCTGTCACTCTATGGGGGAGGAAGCTCCCCCCCCAGGGGGGAAAGGAAAGGGCTCAAGGCACTCCGCTCACACACACTCCCACTCACTCACGCACTCACCCACACACTCCACAAAAACACAAGGGAACACTCACCACGACCACAGCTACTCAGGGCTCTTCGCAGGCACACAGGGAAAGAAACAGCACTCAGGAAGGTTTCCAGGAAGGAGACAGGAAGCACTCGGCAGCGTGCACACCAGGGGCCAGTTTCAGATCACCGGCGCCGCCCAGCATGCGGCGCCGGTTTTTGTAGGGCAGGCCCCGCCCTGCCTGCGTGCCTCGAGGCGCTGAGAGCGCCGCACTGGACCAGGCCCCGCCCCCTGTGCTGACAGCGGCGGCGGCGGCCCTGGTTCTATTGCCGGAAGTGGGGGCGTGCGCGGGGAAGCCCCTTCAGCGCCGCTCGAGCGGGCCACGCCTCCGGGCTCTTCAGCGTCTGGCCGTGCTTCATGGGGAGGTGTGGGTGGCCCTGCGGGATGGGCGCCCTGGCGGCGATTGCGCCGGAGGCGCCTGAGACTGACAGTCATGGGGGAGGATAGGAAAGGGAGCCTTAAGGGCTGCACAGCGGTGTACGGCAGAGATTTCTGGGGGACCTCCCGGAACTGCCACAATATCCCATTTGCCAGGCCTGTAGTGAGCTGAACATTTCTTAAGGGAGTTCCCACAATACCCTTCTCTTTTCCCCGGTGCACGCAGCTCTCCATAGCCCCGCTAAGCTTGCCTAACTGAAAAGGAATGTCCTGCCATACTGGGGCTTCCCGGACTTCTCCCCCATATCCACTTAATGCCACCCACTTCCCAGTATGTCTTCCTGCATTTATCCAATCCGGATCTAAAATGTTTACAGAGGTCCCAGTGTCCACTAAAAGTAGGGCGGTTGTTCCTGGATTCCCAATGCTAGCCCATGCATTGGGTCTCCCCCATCTGTCTGGCTGTAACAGTGGGACTATCTGTGAGGGACCCGCGGGAATCGGGCCTCCCTAACATAAGCTCTGTACCTGCTGGATTGCCTGTTCCTGCTCTAGGGACTGGGAGTCAGGGTGGGGGCTTGAGCACCTCAGGGCTGCTACAGGCTGGGGAGGTTCATGGTATGGGGCGGAGGCTTGTTGTCTCTCTGAATTTCTGCTAATGCTGCCATTAAAACAAAGTTCGTCTGGTGGTGATATGCTCTCATATCTGTCCCTGTGGCTTTTAACTGCCCAGATGGCGTTGTGAATGGTGTCCCAATTAGGTGAGTTGGGGGTCCTGGGGAATGTGGGGCCTTGCCTCCCTTCCTGGTTATTCTGGGGGTGTTCCTAAGGGAAGGCTCTGCAATCTGTCCCAGGGTAAGCCGAGGAATGGGGGCCGTTATTGGCAAAAGTTACCGCTTGTACTGGTTCTGAGTAGGATTTCTTGCCTGTTTTCTTAACCTCTCCTATATCTCTCATCAGTTCCTCCACTTGCCCGACGCCTGCGGCCAATTCATCCCAGGTAATCTGAGTTAGATCCACCCTTCCAGGGCCATCTTAGTCTGTGACGTTAATCCCTCATACACCGCCTCTAAATTCTCTGACGTCATATTGTATTATCTGATGCCCATTTCTTTGTGCGGGCACTACCACCTCGGCTATTGAAGCTAATAGTTTCTTGCGGGTCACATACGCCTCAGGGGGTTCCCTAGTTGTCTGTGCCGCCACCAGAAACATCCTGTGTCAACTCTTCCCTGGAAGCAAGACCCGCAACAAAGCTCTCATCCACTAGCAACGATTTGCACCGTGGAGGTCC
>QEPC01009496.1:935714-947520 GCA_003113815.1 Sphenodon punctatus | reverse complement strand
TTTTCTACTGCTGCTTCCCTTGATCCCCTGCATAAGTTGAATGAGTCTTTAGATTCTGGGAAAGTGAACTTGGGTGATCCTTTTTTGCCTAATTCAGAATCTATATTTTTGACACACTCGCCTTTGGATTTCCCTAATACGGGATTCAGTATGTATGAATTGATGGGGTCCCAGTGTTTCTTAATTGGTGATCTTCTAAAGAAACGAATTAAACAAATGGCCAGTGTAAATGAAGTGCTACAACAGCAAAAGAAACAGTTGCATATTTTAACTGAATTTGCTTCGGATATAAGATTTGGCAAGATTAACCCCTGCCTCCCTGGTCATGCTTCCCCTACCCCTTCCGGGCTCCCCATTTATCCCCTCTGCCCCCAAAAGAATTTGTTGCCACAGTCGAGGGATAGCATTGTCCATAACAATGACCAAGTTGTGGTTCAGCAATCAGTGAAATCTTAAGATCTTTCTTTATCTAACACTCTTGGCCCTTTGCGATTCAATAATCTAGCCATTGCAATAAACGTTTTCCCTCTCCCTAATGGTTATTTTCCTAGTTGGCATTCTAAATCATATATTCAAAAACATTTGTCCAATATTTTTAATTTTGGTATCTCTTTATGGCAAATTAAATCTTTCCGAGTTTTATCCCATAATTCCTCTCTTCAGCATTTGATAGTATATTTTAAGAATGCCAGTTTGGTTAAGAGGATTCTTTCAGACTCTTTGCTTCTATATTCATGGGGCGTGTTGGTCAACGAAGTTATGTACTCAGTAGACCCACGCCCTCTGACTAAATATGTTTCTCATAGAGGCCCTTTTGCTCAGAGTCAAACAACTTTAAATGATGAAGACCTGATGGATTTCCAACCTTCATTTCCTACAATTAATGATGGTCGAAAATCTCTCAGGAAGATTCCAGGTTCTAACTCTAAGTTAATAAAGATTAATAGATATTGCTAGGTCTAACCGTTCTACCCATAAGGCACCACCCGAATAGAAGAAAAGGTCTTTTGTTGTCCCTCCTGCTGACTGTGCCTTGGGTAAAGATAACTCAGCTATCCCTTGTTCACCTCCTTTATTACCTCCTCTTATGGTAGACACTTTGATAGACAGCTTTAAGTATGACGTCCTGTTGATGAACCTGATTCCTTCAATTTCTGCCATATCTTCTGTAGCAATTCCCAATATCACTGATGGTCATAATTCAGGCACTTTTGTAAATTCCGAGGTTTTAGCGAATGAGAAGCCTTGTTACTCTACTTCTTTGCAACCTTTAGTGTCTAATACGAATTTTTATGATAGGATGGATAGCCCAACAGTTGTTAGCTGATCATTTGCATGGCCCCCACCCATGAATCCTACCATTTGCTCCTGGAATATTGCAGGGTGGTGGTTGCATGCGTTGGACCTTTATTCATATCTTATCTCCAACAATATGATATCCTATTATTGCAAGAAACTTGGGCAACAAAAGCGATTGAGCTACCTGGATACAAGGGCTTTGAACTTTTTGCCACTCCATCGGCATCTAAAGGCCACCTGAGTGGGGGGAATAGACTGTTTCATTTTAATTGCTTTGAAAGCTGAGGTTATGAATGTTTTGTTTTTGCCTCCTATTGCTTTAAGTTTGGAGGTGAATTTTGGTAGCTTTCACTGGATTAGCATCTTGGTTTATATCCCACCACCCAATGCCAAAACTTATAGCAAACAATTCTGGCCACAATTTGATTCATTTGTAGATAATATTTTAGCTAATTCATCAATGGCTTAAATTATCTTGGCTGGTGACTTAAATGCTCTGCTGGGCTCTTGTGATAAAGCCCTTGCTAGCTACTCTCCCTTAGTAGACAGAGAAAATATTTCCCCCCTCTCTAAACGACAATCAAAGGATCAGATCATTAACAGTACGGGGATAGTTTTTGCGAATTTTGTATTTAAATTTGATTTGTATATCCTTAATGGATCATCTGTTAAGGACTCTGAGGAAGAATATATCTTTATTTCCCATCAAGGTATGAGTATAGTGGATTATATAGCTATTTCAGCTGAGTTATCTTACTTAGCCAACTATTTTCAGGTGGGTAACACCTTGTTAGGTGATCATCTGCCGTTAACACTTGGTTCTAGTCAGGCTGAGGAGGTTAATGGACTAGTTACACCTGTTAATGAGCATCAGGAGCTAAATGGGTGGACTTATTCCAGATTGGTTTGGAGCGAATCGCTTGCAAGCTCTTTGAGTTCGGTCCTTCAGTTATCAGTGTGCCAGAATCTAAGGGATGTCTTTACTTCCTGATCATCCTGTGCTACAATCTTGCAGCTGTATTCCAATGTTATTGAATTATTCAGATCCCATTTTGGAAAACAGTCTAAAAAGTATCATAAGCCTTGTTTATCTTTTAATCAGCCATGGTATGACATTGAATGAAGATAAGCAAAAAAAAAGCAGTTTCTCAAATATATGACTCCTACAGGAAAGGGAGAGCTCCAATACCCTCTCAGGGTTTTCTTCCATTAAAGGAATCATATAAAAAGTTAATCAGAACCAAAAAGGCAGAGTATGTGATATACCAATGGAATAAGCTGATTGTTTCTGCTTGCTCCGGTAACTCGGCCAAATATTGGCAAACGATTAATGGCGCCATTCATAAAGAAAAAAATGGTTGGTCTACAATAATCCCTAAGGCCCAGTGAGAGTTATTATGAAGAAACGTTCTCCAGTTATCAGTTACCAGTGATCCCTCTTTTGATCTACGAGACTCCTAGCTGGTCTCCAGTTGAGGAATCCTCTGTGGTGGAATTGATTGATAAGATTAAGAATGGGAAAGGGCTGGGCAAGGATTTGATCCCCGCATAATTTTTGAAAACCCACAAAGATTGGTGGGTGCCTTTTTTAGCAGCTTTATTCACTTGGTCTATTGAAACAGGCTGCATACCAGTGGATTGGTCCGAAGCCATAGTTGTTCCCGTATATAAAAAGAGTGCTAGAGATCTCCCCTCAAACTACTGCCCAATTAGTCTTTTACGTGTCATAGGTAAATTGTACACTAAACTGCTTGAATTATGCATACTTAGTTGGCTAAAGGATGATAATATTATTCACCCCGAACAGGTGGGTTTCCAAAAGAATCGCTCTTCCATTGATCATATTCTAATTTTGGCTCACTTGTCCGAGAAATCTCTCTCTCAAAACAAAAGATTATTTTCAGCCTTTATCAATCTAAGGGCTGCCTTTTATCAAGTGAATTGATCCCTGTTTTGGGACAAACTAAGTCAGACCTCTATTGACCGTAGATTATTGTTCCTCCCTATCACAGGTTTTACATTCCAATACCTCACTGATGGTTAAATATAATAATCATGGTCATTTTACGGACCAAATTTCTACCCAAATTGGTGTTCGCCAGGACTGTATTTTCTCCCCGGCTTTGTTTAATTTTTTTCTCAACATTTTGGTTCCTATAGTTTCATCTCTTGAATATTGCCCCCAAAGCTGGCCTCTCGTTTTATTGGTGTGCTAATGTACGCCGATGACATGGCTCTCCTTTCATAAACACAGCGTGGCTTGAGGAAACAGATGGTAACCCTGGCAAATTATTGCCATATGAATAAACTTCAAATTAACTATGGCAAATCTAATGTCATGGTTTTTAGTAGGGAAAGGAAGATATATAATTGGTATTTAGATGCTCATCCCATCTAGCAGGTTAAAAATTATAAATATCTCAGGGTTGATTTTCAAAATTCAGGAAGCTGGAACAAGCAGTATAATATGGCTCTCAATTAAGCATTGGGAACAAAAGGAGCTATTCTTCGTTATTTTCATAAGAAGGGGGACAATAGGGTTGCACTGGTGGTAAAGGTCTTTAATGCCAAGACTGGTGCTCAGTTTCTTTATGGGGCAGCAGTCTGGGCTGGTTTGTGTTCACCTAACCTTGATATCATTCAATCAAACTTTTTGAGGAGCATTCTGCAGGTTCCTATTGATATCCCTTCATCAGCATTAAGGATTGAATTGGCCCAAGTGAGCTGGAACATGTTGGCTTAAAGATATGCTCTTCATATTTGGCTAAAAGTATGCTTTTCAGAGCAAGTTGGGCTTTTTAGATTTCTTGCCAAAGATTCTTTTAAATCTACATGGCTGAGGAATGTACTGAGCCAAGTGCAACGATTGGGATTTTCCTCAGATTATTGTTACTCTAAGAGCTTTTGTTTGACTAAATCAGAAATAACTTCTAGATTAAATGATATTGCCCTCCAATCTGATCTCTCCTTGATAGCTTCCCCTTCATTACGACCCTATTCTGCTTTGACTCCTGCCCAGGGCAAAATGGTGGAATATTGGCAATACCACCTAACACCTAGACAAGCTCAATTATATTTTTTAGCTAGGATAAACTCTTTGCCTACAATGGTTCTTGAGGGGCGGCATCAAGCTATTCCATTTGGCCTTCGTTTGTGCCCTTTTGATGCAATCGAGGTGGAAACCGTGGGGCATGTTCTATTCCAGTGTCAGCTTTACAACACTTTTAGGTTAAAGTATCTGGTGCCTTTTATGGATAGATTCCCTGGAAGAGCTCCATCAGAACTTCTTTTAATCTTTCTGGTGGATGCATCTCCAAATCTTACTTGTGCAGTGGCTAAATTCTTGTTCTGTGCCATCACTAAAAGAGATCAATTCCTGAAGTTTATGGTCATTTAAATATGTATGAATCTATGTCAGGTTGGATAGTATTTTCACAACTAATGTTCCCTTGAGCATTTATTCAGTCCAATGTAATTTTTGTTATGATGATTGATTTATTTTATAATAGTAGAGTGATTTTGTATCATAATCTTATGATTTACAGATTATATATCTATTTCTGTTCTATTCTGTTTTAAACCATTTTAGATCTGATGTACCTTTTAAGGCAATGGCCTGTTGGCTACGCCATCAATAAACCTAAACAAACAATATAAGGAAAAATAGGTCTCTCGCTACACCCAGGAATATTCTCCACCAAATGCCAGTGTTTTAGGATGGGTATTATTGCAGCAGATCCAGGCCCAAATGTGATGGGGTATAGTCATACAAAACTCTGTACACCTGCCCTCCCTTTGGGGATCAATAAAGACTCTCTCGTGATATGTAATTGTAACACATTTTATTTAGCTGTTATACTGGGATTCATTTGGGAACTATGACATTGTCCATGCATGTTATGAAAATAGTTATTTTTTTTCTCCCTTTTTTCTCTTCCACAGCCAGCATTTGCTATTTTTGCAAAAAGTGATGTGACATGCTAATATTATCATTATTTTGTGTATTTCCCATTGAAAAGGTGGGTTTGGGTACCCCTGAAAAGCGTCTGGGCAGTTTAATTGTTTTTGCTGTGAACCAGCTGTGTTATGGTTTCATATTCATTTTTATATTATGCTTGTTGTGTGCCAGCTAACACTTTATTCTTTTTAACCATTCATATGGTGTTTGTCCCCGCACAGGAAATAAGGCACTTACTCAAATAAAACACAGACCGCGTAAATATGGGTGAACTGGCTGCAACTGTTTATTAAACAACCAGCCAAACGATAACCTGTTGAAGAACAGAAACCAATTAAGAACCCCACCACCCTATCAGTGAGAATGGTGGATCCCAAATGCACTTAAATTTGCTAGGAATAGCCAATTAGAATTCGTTAGAATTGCCCCTCAAGCCAATCAATTAGGTAAATGATTTTGGGTGAGTCCTAAGGGGAGTGATGGTACACTACAACATATTATCTCCCAGCCATAATGACCCTCACTCCCCGTGTTCAGTACCATGTAATGTGATCAGTCCGGATTGGAGTTACCAGTCCAGTCCCTTCCGCCTGTGGACCACCTTGGTCCATACCCAAAGGAAGAACTAATGACAAGCGCCACATCGGGACCGCTTAGATCCTACCATGTGACACCCGACGCCAATCCCCCTTTTCTGCAATAGCAGCAGAGTCCCCTTCCCTTAACTGCTTCCCAGGTCCAACCCCTGGAGGCCTACTATAATCCACCTACCAGATGTCTCCCAAAGCCACCAGGCTAATTCCACAATCCTACTCCAAATTTTTCCATGGTACTGAACACTGCCAGTTGCGACGATTAAAATTATTATGCCACACTGGCATAAACACCGACCCAACCCGGATTTCTTAGAAAAACAGCACTGTGAGGAAGCCGAAACCGCCCCCAATTCTTGGGGTAAAATTGCTTCCTGATCCCTCAATGAACTAGGCAACCGGACGAAGTCCACAGTACTTATCCAAGGGTGGGTGGGTGGGCTTCTAGCACTGAGAATGGCTGAATGCCAGCCGCTCAGAGCCTCCCCCATCACGTGGCCCGCCTGGGTCAATCCGAAGGGCATATTCTCGCGCCGTTTCTCCTTGCATCCCTTTTGCAGGCTGCAACACTAAAACAGTTGCCACCTGCAAAAGAACCTCCCCACCCAGCCAGCTCAGGAGGTGGCATCCTGCCTCCAGCCCAGGGTGCCTGATTCCCCTGATGGGGTGGGCACAAACCTTCCCCTGCACCGCACAAGGTGGGTAGCGGGGGCCCCTTTATATTGCTTGATAGGTGGTATTTTTTGTATTTATTTTTACATTTAGTATACCAATATTTTATTGGTTAATTAATAAATATTCAATAGTGTGGGTAGGTTACCTTTTCCCCTTCTTTTTTTCTTTGTGTTGGGTTCTTGGACTGTGTCCTTGGAGAAGGGGGTCTTGCTGAACACCAGGATACTTTTCTGTTTTGGAAGGTTTCTCTTTCCCATGGAAATCAGTGGGAAGATTTCCCCTTTGACTTCAGTGGGTACATACAGATCTGAAAATCGGGAACCGAGACAGTCCGATTTTCAGATCCTTTGGTTTTAAACTGAGACAACAATTTTCAGGCTGTTTCAATTAAAACCAAAACAGAAACTCCCACCCCTACCAATTACCAATCAGTATACTGAGATGGAAAATAAAAAAATTGGTAGTTATCGGGACTGGATGTCAACAAATTGGGACCGGACATTGACTTTCCAGGACTGAAATTCAACTTTCTGGAACAGAAAATCAAAAAGTAGATGTTGGAAGCAGGCCTGAAGCGAGATTAAGTGCTCTCATTCCATTGGGAAATACCAACTTTTCAGAAGTGAGGAGAAAATCTACCATTTTTACATTTTCTGTGATTTTCTGCTATTTTCTGCTATTTTGGTAAATTCCGGTAATTTTCAGTATTACCGATAATACCAGAAATTACCAACATTTGCCAGAAATTACCAGAAATTAGAGAAATGGCAGAAAATAACAACCCTCCCCCCATGAAAAATGTTGCAGAGATTTTTTGTTTCTGCTCTAGTTGAAAGTCTAAAAATTGGGATGGAAATTGAAAAATTGATATTGGAAGTCAACATTACGAGACATCAGGAACATGAATCAGGTTACAATCAGGTACTGATCAGTACCTGATGTTGTCGGGCTGATCTGAGTTCTGGAAATTAATTGGGTATAACCATTTTTGCGGGTACTTGTTTGAACTCTACTTTGGTAATAACTGCTCCTTTGAGTGGAAAATAGAAGCACAGAAAATATGATTCAATGCTGTACCCAGGTCCATAAGAGCCTAAGGTTCTAATTTATTAAAATGTCAGTAATCCTGTTTCATTCTATAACGTATGAAGGGTTATGTAAGATAAAAATCCCCCATGGTTTATCTTGGCACCAAGTGGTTTTAAGGAGAACATATGAGTAATCCTCTCTGACCCTCTACATTCTGTTCCTGAATGAAGAATCCAAGATCAGTCAAGGGGCATGTATCATACTGCCAATGATGATGTACTGCAGTAAGGTGCCAGCCAGCTAGACAGCTTGTGCACTCTTTCCTGGGCTCCTTGGAGCTGCTCTGGCAAGAGCACTGCAAAGAGCCTCTTGATTTTAACTTTTGTCTGGGGGTAAGATTCTTGCAATAGATGCCAATAGTTAAGACAACAACAAGCAAAAACAGATTGGAGAGAAGAGTGGGGAATTTGGACCAAACTGTTTTTATTCTCATTCCACCATTTTCATTATGGGTTGCTCCTCCTTAAATGACCTGCTTTCACTTTCAAAACTTGAACTGCTGTTTTATTTTAAATACTGCCTTTAAAAAAGAAAAGTAGAGATTTTAAAATTGTAGGATGTTTTGTACTGAGCGAGTGTTGCTCCCTTGCAGGCTCATATACTTTGTTCACTTGGTGACATTTTATATTCCCTGTCTTCATTTTTGCTTGGTTTGTCTCTGCTTTAGACAGTAACCCTTTAGGAATTCTGTCTAGTGAGCTCTTATTCAAACCACTAGGGATTTCAGCAATCTGTTGCCACAATCGTTTACCACATTTGTATTTTATTTATGGGCTGGGTCTTGCATCACTCTGATGCTTTTGCCACCAAGTACAAGATATGCCTGTAAATTCAAAGTGGCATTGAACAGCCCTTGTCTTGCCTCCAAGGCCTTGTTTTTCATGGAGAGGAAAGCAAAACTTTGTAGAGGAGTGGGAGCTGGATGGATTTGAATAATAACTCTGCTCTCTTGCCTGAAATTTTACACTCGGGATGAATCATCAAGCCCTAATTAAACATCTATCTACTGTAGGAAGAGATAACAAATCTTCCTCTTGATGTCCCCCTCAGGATCTGGTCAAAAATAATTTTGCACTAGAGTGTAAAGCTTGCAGACTTGACCCAAATGTTAAGCAGAAATTTCAATTGCATTTTGAATCTAATCTTTGAACTGTTTGCCTTTTGATTCAACAACTGTAGATGACATAGTAACATGGACACGCTGGCAGTTGTTATCCTTAAATTATTTATTATTTATTTATTAACAAACATTTATATAGCACCAGCAGTGTACCTGGCACTTTACAAAGTAATAAAATAGACACGGTCCCTGCCCCTAGGGCTTACAATCTGAGAGACAGGAGCTGGGGGAGAGACTTAGGAAGGGGAACAGAGGGAGAGACAAGGGGTCTAACATTCATGAAGATGCGAGGTCTCAAGTGCACGTACTTGGCTTGGTTACGATGAGAATGACAGCAGGCAGGTCCATGTTGCAAGGATAAGGGTAAACCGATCGTAGGTATAGGAATAGTGGCTCAGCAGGATAAAGAGTCAGACAGAGCAGAGCGAAAGAGGTGAGTTTTAAGGAGAGATTTGAAGGTATGAAGGGAGGGGGCAAGGCGGATGTGGACAGGGAGGGAGTTCCAGGCATGGGGGGCAGCAAGTGAGAAGGGACGAAGGCGCTTAGGGGAGCAGGGAAGGCGTGGAAGGGTGAGAGAAGGGACAGAGGAGGAGCGAAGTGCACGGGCTGGAGTATGGAGGGCGATAAGTGCAGAGAGGTAGGGGGGAGCAAGGTTGTGAAGAGCTTTATAGGTGAAGACTAGGAGCTTGTGCAGGATTCGTTCAGGAAGGGGAAGCCAGTGAAGCGAAGAGAGGAGGGGCTGCACATGGTCGAAGCGACTGGCGAGGTAGATGACCCTGGCAGCAGAGTTTTGGACAGAGATGAGGGGAGAAAGGTGAGACCGGGGAAGGCCAGTGAGAAGGAGGTTACAGTAATCGAGGCGAGAGATGACCAGAGCATGAACAAGAGTTTTGGCAGACGAGACAGAGAGAAAAGGGCGAATCTTAGCAATGTTATGGAGGGAGAAGCGACAGGATTTAGCAACAGAGTCAATGTAGGGTTTAAAAGAAAGGGCTGAGTCAAAGATAAAGCCTAGGCTACGGGCTTGGGGGACAGGCAGGATGGTGACTCCATCAATAGTTATTGATGGAGTTATTTAATAGTTATTAAATGACCTATTGCTGATGATAGAGGAAAAGCCCCTTGTCTTTCACACTCTGTAATGACCTTAACACTTAAATTTAATAGGTTAATCTTAATGCAAAAGAAATTATTAACAAGTTACAGGAATGTATAGCTTCCATTTTGGATATGCCACTCTCTGTCTATCTCAGAGAAATCCCAGAAAAACTGTATCCTGTCAAGCTCTGATAAAAGTCTAGAGTCAGGCAAAGTGCCCTTTTCATGCAATAAAATGTTTACTACCTTTCACCGGTGGCAATCTGCCCATACTGGCTCAAGAGCCAGAAGAGCAATCAGTGTTGACCAAAGACTCGCCCAACCACTCACCTACTTGCAGTAGCAGCACCAACCCTAGCCCCATCCAAGGACCCTCTGCAGCCGGGAATGGGAATCAGCCACTACAACTAAACCTAATGGGTCTAAAGAGCCATGCGGGTAAGAAAGATATGTCACAAGTAAAGGTGAGGGAGTGAACAGCTCTAAAATTTCCAGAGCGCTGTGCCAATGCAAGTACCAACTTGTAGAAAAAGTTGGTATATTTAGCCTTGTGAAGAAACGATTAAGGGGAGACATGCTAGCAGTCTTCAAATATCTAAAGGACTGCCATAAAGAAGGTGGGAAGAAACTGTTCTCCATTGTCACAGATGGCAGGATTAGAAACAATGGGCTCAAATTACAGTAATGTAGATTTCAGATAAATATCAGGAAATATTTCCTAATAGTAAGAGCTGTGTGGCAATGGAATAACTGAGTTGTGGAATCTACTTCCAGAGGCTGTGGTAACGGCCAGTACTATGGCTGAGTCAGGGGTGGCTGGTGGGTTTGAAGGCTGGTGGCGCAGTGGGCGGGTTCAACCTGCTGGCAGGCATGGGGCAGAGCCTAGCCTAGGGGCAGAGCCAGAGCAATGGTAGGCAGGTCCAGGACAATGGTAGGCAGAGCCAGGGCAATGGTAGGCAGAGCCAGGGTAATGGTAGGCAGAGCCAGGGCATAACCCAGCAGCAAGGTGTTCCCACGGTTAACATTGGATGGACATTACATTACTTAATGCTGGGAATGCTGCTGTGTGAAGCACTGCCACCACGGAATAGAGAACCTTCTTACTGGGGTCCCATACACTCTCTTTTCCACTGGGTCCAAATTAACCATAGTAGGTTAAAAAAATAGATCATGTTGCCATCACCTACCTTTATCCTGAACCCTTGAATCCTCAATTTTCATTGCATACTTGGCCACCTATAGTCTTCTGAAGGTGTAGGCTTTGGGACACGCCTTCCTTCTGGTTTGGAGAACTTGGGAGGACTGAGTTATCTCCCTGTACTGCGATAAGCTGAATCAGAAGAGAATGAAAGGGAAGAGAAGGACAGGACAGAGGAGAAGTAGGAGCAAAAGGGTTTGGTTTTGGAGCACGAGAAGAGGAAGGGGGAAGAGATGGGTTCAGTGGGGAACAGGGGAAAAGGATTTCCTTGTTGTCTGTAGCCTTCCCTTCTGCCATGCTCCTACCTACTTTCTTTTAAAAAAAATAAAGTTTGGCCCCTTTCGGGGCTGCATTTCAAGCAAACCAGACCCCTCCAGACCAGCATCCCTAGTAGCTACACCACCAAACACCTGTCCAAGCACACAGGCCCTTTTAAAAAAAAGAATTTGGCCCTTTTCGGGGCTGCATTCCAAGCAAACCAGGCCCATCCCGTCCAGCCCCATTGCCCAGTCAGACTCCCTGTGTCCCACCCACTCCCCTCCCCCGTGTCTCTCAGTGCACCCACTCAGGGTTGCTATAGATGCAAACTTTTAGAAGGCACTTATGAGATATACAGGTTTCAGGGCTTCATTGGTTCAAATACATTCCTGCAACCTGCATATCTCATAAGTGCCCTCTTAAAATTTGCATCTATGGCAACCCTACCCATACGCTATTGCCCAGCCAGACTCCCTGAGTCCCCCCACTCCCCCAGTGCACCCCACTCCACACCACCC
>QEPC01009496.1:876284-928133 GCA_003113815.1 Sphenodon punctatus | reverse complement strand
AGCTTGAACAGAGGGAGAGAGAGAGGGAGTAGAGAGATAGAGTTGAGTGTCATCAGCATAGAGGTGGTATTGGAAGCCATGGGAGGCAATGAGTTTGCCTAAGGATGAGGTATAGATCGAGAAGAGGAGAGGACCAAGAACAGAGCCTTGAGGAACACCAACTGAAAGGGGGAAGGAGGAGGAGGCGGAGTTGGAGAGAGACAAATTAAAGGAGCGGTCAGAGAGGTAGGATGAGAACCAGTTATGGACAGAGCCACAAAAGGGAGTGAAAGGAATCCAGCAAGAGTGAGTGGTCAACAGTATCGAAGGCAGCAGAGAGATCAAGGAGGACAAGAATGGAATAGAGACATTTAGACTTGGTGAAAAGCACTCTTGGCCAGTGCTGCGACCTGGCAACCCAGGCTACTTTTTCCTTAAAAGGAAAACCTACTTTTTCCTTAAAAGGGTTATGAATAAGCACCCTTCTCCTACATCCTCATCATTTGGGGGGAGGGGCTGAGACCAAAGAAGGGAATCAGGTTCGAAAACTTGACCATGCCCTTTCCATAGAAAGTCACATTGCAGTTTAGTTTGGTATGGTTTTGATTCACTACACAGCTTGCATTGCTTGTGTCCTTATTTAACCTATGACCTTGTTGCAAGAAACTATGTCCTTGTGTTCATTTGTCTTTGCTGCAATTCCCTCCAAGCAGTACTTCTCTATTGCTTGCATGTATTCAGAAGGCAGAAGCACATTGGTTGACTTGAGTTATTGTGATCATATTATTATTATTATTATTATTATTATTTATTTATTTATTTATATCCTGAGCTATCCCCAAAGGCTCATGTTACAGGACCTGTGCTTTTTTCAACTGCCTGTGATGTGATGGATTATTTTAGGATATTGCTTTTTTATTTTGCTTTTTAAAGCAATGGTTTCCAAGCTTTTTGCATGCATGACATCATTATGAGACTTACGTATAATTCCATGAGCCCAGAGAGCAACACAGACATGAGATGTTGGGACCATGATCACCAACCATAGATAGCCAACAGCATCATGATCTGTGGTTTGTGAAGCTCTGCTTTAAAGGCCCTGGGCATATTTCAGAGTCTCTTTATAAGCCTCCACCTTATCAGCAACTGTTCACAGGCTTCACCCACTGTTTATGGTTCTGATCAGTGGGGCTCATGCTGTCAAGACTCTGGTGTCTTAGGAGCTGTATACTTGGCTATATTACCTTCTCCCCTTGTAATCGTCCATTTAATTTTATTTCTAAGAAAATAGCTTACAGTTTGTAAGAAATTATTCCTGAGGTGTTTATTGTGACTACTCTTATTGTAAACACTCTTGTTGTCTTTCCTCTTCCTTATCTAATTTTGGATTGGTGTTCCTGGTTCAACTTGTAACTGTGTTCTGCTACTTTCATATGTTTAAAATTCTTTTAATATGTTTCACAGCTCCCTAACTTAGAGACTCGCATATTATGGGACCGAGGTCATGATTTGGATTGATATTGATATACCTTGTATGTCTTTGTTTGGGGTGGCAGGGTTTTAAGGAAGTCTCAAAATTGGGGTCACAGGGGAAAAGATTTGGGAAGCACTGACCCAGCTATTTAGTAGGCTGACATGAGGTTGAGTTTGGGGATATTTTATTTTATCTATAACCAGCAGGAGCTATTTTTCCCCATTGCTAAGTGAGTGGCATGGCAAATTGCTATATTGTCTCAAACTTGGTTTCCAAGGAAATCTGCTGTAAATTCAGATGGTGCATGTTGAGATTACACATAGACTGCTTTGCTGCGGTATTATTGTGCAAGGTACCACGATGCATGCTAATGCTGAAGGGTAGCTCGTTTGATGCTAGATCCCTTCATGTATCTGATGGGTCATGGAAAGATGATGAAATAATCAGTTCAGTTCTTTATTTCTCAACATTTCCTCACCAAACATTTTTAAAAATCAAGAACCTACCTTTTAAAAATCCAGTAGCATGAGTGGCCAGACAGCAGCAGTGGGGCAGGGGAATGGAGAATCTCAGCAGGAGTGGAAGTGGGGGAAGCAATCCTCACAACAACTTCAGCAGGGAGCCACCATGTGGCAGCAAAAAGCAGCAGGAGAAGGGAGCCAGAGAGGTAGGCAAGCTGCAGGAAGGCATGTTCCACCACGTCCTATACCACCCAATCCCTCAGCTGCACAGGTGGTCAGAACAAGTGGCAGAAGGGGATGTGGCAGGGGATACAAGACAGTGCAGCTGCATCAGGGTTTGTAGGGCCCCTGCACCACTCTGGGCCTCTCCAGGAATCCACCTAAGAACTTGGATCTATTGTAGAGTTAGCTTTAAGTTGAATAGCACACAGCAGAAGTTTCTTCAAAACAGAACTTTTCTAAGAACTCAGAAGACATGCTTCCATACTGTACAGACTGCATGGGACAAGATGGAGGACAGAGAGAGGAGACAAGGAGAAAAAAAACCATGGTTTCATCCCCTGACCCTCCCCCTACTGCACAAGCCCCATATTAAGCTTGCAGGGCTTGCAATGGGCTTTTGCTTGTGACTGTTGCACAATCCAACATCCCTTCTCAACAGTCACTAGTCAAACCCACTAGGTTCATTCTTCTTAATAGCTTTCTATGGCGTTCCCCTGCTAGTGGCTTTGTGAACACATCAGCTGTCATATCCTCTGTAGGACAGTATTGCAGATCTATGAGTCCTTGTTCCTGTGAGTCTTTCAAGAAATGGTATTTTACGTCAACGTGCTTGGTTCTGGGGTTGATTCTTTCTGTTTGCGCCTGCGTTAGACATCCTTGGTTGTCTTCCAGGATCGGTGTGGGTCTGTCAAATTTTTGCCCCAGATCATTCAGAAGCTATAGCAACCAGATAACATCTTGACTGGCGTGTGCTGCTGCCACGTATTCTGCCTCCGTCGAGGAAAGTGTCACAGAGGCTTGTTTCCTACTGCACCAGCTGATGGGTCCTCCACCAAGCAAGAATAGGTACCCACTGGTAGATTTTCGGTCCGAATGGTCTCCAGCCCAATCTGCGTCCACGTACCCTATCAGGTCTGACACGGAAGTTGCTGGGAGCCGTAGCTTGAGGTGCACAGTCCCTTTCAGGTACCGTAAGACCCTCTTCACTGCGTTCCAATCCCTTTGGGTTGGGGCTGAGACTTGTCTACACAGTATACCTATTGCCACCGCAATGTCAGGCCTTGTGATTGTGGCAATGTACAAGAGCTTTCCTATCGCCTTTCTGTATTGCTTATTGTCTGGCAGCAATAAGCTCGGTTCTTTGATCTCCTTTGGGTAGCTGGTTTCCATAGGGGTATTTGCTGCCTTCGCACCCCCCATGCCGAAACTTTCTATCATCTCTTCTATTGCCTGTCTTTGGTTGAGAAGATAGCTTCCGTCATCTTCTCTTTCAATTTGTATTCCAAGGTAGTGCGTTATGTTACCCAGGTCCTTAGTTTCAAAGTCCTGATTTAGAGCTCTCATTGTTTCGCACTCGTCCCCTTCTTGCTCAAAGCATACGATAAGGTCATCGACATAAATTAATACAAAGATCCACCTGCCCCTTAGTCTCTTTGTGTATAAGCAGGGATCTGCTTTGCTCCTGGTAAAATTTTCCCTCATGAGCACCTTGTTTATTTTAGTGTTCCACGCTCTGGCGGCCTGCTTAAGCCCATATATGCTTTTGTGCAGTTTGCATACAAGATCCGGCCTTTCAACGTCTGCAAACCCCGGTGGTTGGTCCATGTAAATATCTTCCTTCAACTCACCATTTAGGAACGCTGTTTTCACGTCCATATGCTTGACTTGCATTCCTCTTCCGGCAGCTATACTTAACAATGTTCTGATTGTAGTGTGCTTAACTACAGGTGCAAATGTTTCATCGTAGTCTTCTCCGTACTTCTGGGAGTATCCTTTCGCGACAAGTCGGGCCTTGTACCGTTCAATATTTCCCTGCGCATTGTACTTTATTTTAAATGTCCATTTACAACCTATAGTCTTTCTCCCTGCGGGCAGTGGAGTAAGTGTCCACGTCGCGTTGTCCTGCATGGACTTTACTTCTTCTTCAGCCGCTCTTACCCATTTTTCTGCTTCCCCTTCTGACATCTGCGAGATGTCCTCCCAGGATGCTGGCTCTGACAATTTACTGGTGCTGACTTTGTAGGACAGACGAGTGGGGGGAATGCCTTTGTTAGACCTCGTCGACTGCCTTGGCTCAGCATCAGCAGCCGGCTGTGTCTGTTCCTGCACTTCTGTTACCTTTGTGCCGATTTCGACTATTTGTTCAGAGGATTGCTCCCTTTCAGTGGTTTCATCCGTGGTTGATTGTTCTCCTTCGCCTGGACCTTGGAGAGTCATCACACTGTCGCTTGAGTTTTCCACAAAGGTCACACTGTTACTAATGGTTATTCTGTCTGTGCGTGGATCCAGGATCCTGTAGCCTTTGGAATGCTCACTGTATCCTACGAGGATGCCTTCCACTGCTCTGTTTTGCAGCTTGGTACGTTTCTCCTCTGGGATATATACGTAAGTCTTACTTCCAAATACTCTGATGTGGCCCACACTAGGTTTTTGACCATGCCACAGTTCATATGGAGTTTTCCTCACTGTTCTAGAATACAGCCGATTTTGTAGGTAGGTAGCAGCAACTGCTGCTTCGCCCCAGTATCTTTCTGGTAGTCCAGAGTCTGTTAACATGCATCTAACCATTTCGGTTAGCGTTCTGTTTTTCCTTTCAGCTGTTCCGTTCTGCTCGGGTGTATATGGCACTGTCTTTTGGTGCTCAATTCCATGGAGTCTCAGGAAGTCCTCTACTTCCTTTCCTGTGAACTCACCTCCATTGTCAGTCCGCAGTGTCTTTGGTCTGCGCTGGAACTTGTTGCTCGTCATGGTCACATAGTCCTGAAGTTTGTCGAATACTTCATCTTTACTCTTCATGACGTACGTGATCGTGTACCTTGAATAGTCGTCAATGAAAGTTACCATATACCGGTTGCCTCCTGGCGTGGGAACCTTCATTGGGCCGCAGACGTCGCTGTGTACAAGATCAAGCGGTTTCGTGGCTCTATTCTGACTCTTCTTAGGAAGCGTAGCCCTCGTGGCTTTGGCTTTGATGCAACAGTCGCATTTCATGATCACGGGACACGTTGATACCTTAAGGTCTTTGGTCAACTGCTGTCTGTGCATTTCCTTGATGCTGTCTGGGTGTCTATGTCCCATGCGTCTATGCCACAGGTGGATGCAGTCATCGTGTGGCTTGTGCGCAGTGAGCTTCGCCTGTTCTTTCGCTGTGCTCAGACGGTACAGGTGCTCATCTGCAGTGGCTCTGGCCAGTACTTTTGTCCCACTTTGAATTGTGCATTCGTCTCCCTGGAAACGGATGGTGAGCCCCCTCGCTGCCAGGCGCCTCACGGACAGGAGTCCCCCTTCTAAGTTGGGCACATAGAGCACATCTTTCATGGGTATGGTCAGTGTGCCTCCCTGTGACTGGTTGCAGTACAGGAATCCTTGTCCAATTCCTTCCGCGTTGATGCTTCTCCCATCTGCAAGGTAGATCCTTTCTTTACTGCTCAGATCCAGTCCTGTGAAGAATCCTTTATCGCTAGTCATGTGGCTCGTTGCCCCGGAGTCTACACACCAATTTTGGGATGAGCTGTCTTGCGTTGCTCTGAAGCACCCACTCCATTGTTGAGCGACTGTGTTGCTGTTTGTGACTTTAGCCCTCTGCTTAGGTGTTCGTGGAGACAGTTTCTGCTGTTCTGCTTTCCATATATAGCAGTCTTTCTTTAAATGTCCCTCCTTTTTGCATCTGAAGCATACTCTGGTTTCCCTCTTAGGAGCTTTGTCTGAGGTTTTCAGTGCAGTCTCATTACCCTGCTTTAGATCATTCTGCAGGTTCTCCTTTCTGCGCTGGAATTCATCCGCAAGTCTACCTTTAACAAATTCCAGCTTCAGTTCAGCCTCTGGCCTTGTCTCCAGGGCATTGATGAGGGCACTGTAAGATTCAGGCAGGCTGCAGAGGAGTAGGGCTACCACATGGCTGTCCTTTATATCTTCTCCAATGCCGCGCAGCTGTGCCACTACTTCCAACATGGCATTTATATGCTCCTGCATTTCACTTTCTTTGCCAAGCCTCATTTTGTATAGTTTCCTCAGTAGAAACAGTTTGCTATTCAGGCTAGTTCTCTCATGCAAGTTTTGCAATGCAATCCACATGCCTCTTGCTGTGGTCTCACTTCTTATATGGATTAGCTGGTCATCTTCTACCAATAAACTTATTGTAGCCTTTGCTAACCTGTCCTTTTTATCCCATTCCTTCTGATTTGCTGCTGGTCTGTTCATAGAATTCACCTCCCATAGATCATCTTTAGACAGCAGCATTTCCACTTTAAACTTTCACAATTGGTAGTTTACATTGTTCAGCTTTCCTACTGAAAGTCTGAGTTCTGAGCTGCTTGCCGTACTTGCTTCCCTCCCTTTCCCCTTCTGGGATTTAGGCCTTCTTACTCATAGTCAGTAGACCTCTCTGGGTGATTTCAGACATTACGCCACCACGGTGAACCACAGTGAATCCCGCTGTGGGGACCATGGTGGCGTAATGTCTGTTGGGCCGAAAAGTTATTCCTGCCAGATGTTCATCCTCAGCGGGAATTGCTTTGACCATGCTTTTGGAGGTCCAGGTGGCTGGAGCTCCAAAAGCGTGGTCAAAGCGATTCCCGCCGGGGGTGAACACCCAGTGGGAATCACTTTTTGGCCCAACAGACGTTATGTTACCACGGTCAACCACAGCAGGATTCACCGTGGTTCACTATGGTAACGTCACGTCTGCTCCCGGACCACGGCCTGGAATCGGTGGCTGCGCCCGTCGCCGATTCTGGGACGTGGCCAATACCCAGGCAGGTGGGCGCTGCGGCTGCTTTGGCCGCTGTGCCCGCCCATCTCCCAGAGGGCGAGAAGCCTTGGGAGCATGGGGGGTGGGGCTGTGCGGCTGCATGTTGTGCCACACAGCCCCCCCCCCGATCCCCCTCTGGAATCAGACGGCACCTCTGTTGACGGGCCGTTCTGATTCCAGAGGGGAATCAATACGCAATTCCGTGCCGGGGTCAATGGGTGCCTCAGCACATCTGAAAACACCCTCTGTCTGGGAGTTTTCTTTCACAGTCTGCACTCCTTCTGGACTGCTTCTAGTCTTCAAAATTGCCTTGAAGATGTCCTGGGCCCATAACCTATTGTAGAGTTAGCTTAGGCCCATAACCTATTGTAGAGTTAGCTAAGAACTCAGAAGACATGTTTCCATACTGTACTGACTGCATGGGACAAGATGGAGGACAGAGAGAGGAGACAAGGAGAAATAAAAAAACTGTTTCATCCCTTGACCCTCCCCCTACTGGACAAGCCCCATATTATTATTATTATTATTATTATTATTATTATTATTATTATAAGCTTTTATATAGCACCAGCGATGCACCTGGTGCTTTACAGAGAATAAGATAGTAAGTTTTCAAGGCTTGCAATGGGCTTTTACTTGTGACTGTTGCACAATTCAACAGGACCAACCATTGGGTCTTGAGCAACTGGTTAAGAACTATTGCTTTAACTCCACGTAAGAAGGATATTCATTGATACAGATGATAGGGCCAGCCCAAGGTGTTTTACTATCATACCTCTATTGCAAATCCTAGCACCCAGGACTCTCTCTGTGTGTGTGTGTGTGTGTGTGTGTGTGTGTGTGTGTGTGTGTCCGACTGTCCGTGCACATGCATGCACTTTTGCTTCTTGTCAATTTTGGTGGAGAGGAGGAGTCCTGGCGTGGGGAGGAGGAACAGACCCACACCAAGTTCTGTACACTATTTCTTCCCATTTAAATGTTTGGCATTTAGCTAATTGGGATTTCAGTAGGTCCCAAGAATCTCTTCAGTGGAGTGGATTTTTCCCAGTGGCCAACCATTTAAATCACAGCTCCATTTTGCTCTCCAGTAAATGTGTGCTGCTCCTTTTGGCATCTTTGCATAGGATGCTTCAGTAATCATGGGGTAGTACTCCAATGAATGTATAAGCAGAGGATAAATACAGGATCAAATAAATCAGGATTGCAGTAAAAGGTGGAGGCAACAGCCAGATGTTAAGAAATAAGGTTTTCTTGAAGTTAGGATGTAAGCTTACATAGTGAGTCCCAGAAAGTCATGTGCCTGCAGCTTTCAGTCTCAACTTACACAAAACTGTCCAATGTTGTCAACCTCATGAAATGAAATGATGGGAAATGGGCATCACAATTATGAATTTTGAGGTGAAATTATCATATCTCCATTTTAAAATAGTCATCTAAACATTTTACAGCATCAGTTACAAGCCACAGCCCCTGCCTGCCAACCACAGCCCCTGCATGCCAACCTAGGCCAGGGAGTGCCATCCACCTACTACCCTGATGCCAGTCCTCTTTCCTACCTGATCAGTAGTGGCAGTACAGGTCGAGTTCCCTCTCTGTGGTAGCTGGACCCCCAGGGAAACAGATCTATGCACCAGTGGCTAGTTGCAGGAAGTTGGTGCACTGCAGTGGTGAAATGTGGTGGAAGAAGCCAGAGGTGGGGAATGCACAGGCAGCTGGAAGCAACAGGGAAATTGTACTAGCTGTGCATGGCAAGCACGCACACTCCAGCACATGTGGGTTCCCTCCTGTCCCATGTGCTTTAGTGCAGCTGCACATGCTAAAGCAGCTGCATTTATTACAGGTGTGCCCTGGGCAGAATTGCTGTACATTTTACCATTATCATACACATAAAATTGTCTGTTGTACAAGCAGAAGTGCAGATCCCCCCCTGAGCGTTTGAGGAGTCCTCCCACTTTTCCCTCTCCCCCTCAAATTTTTTTAAAGTGAGTTGCTCCTCACGTTACTGCCCTGTCTGCACCCCAAGTACAAGGATCAAAATGAACATATGTTCCTCTAATTATTATTATGCAGAGGGATTATGTGGTTGCCATGAAGTTCTCACAGACAGTGTAATTCAGATGATCTATTTGATTGGGTCGACTACAGTTAGTGAGAGTATGCTAACTTTTGTAGAGGTTGGCAACACTGGAGCTGCCTAAAACTGGTTGTCTTAACAACATATACTCTCTATTTTTTATACCAACTGATAAAGACACAGTACATATTCCTAACACTGGCTTCGATCCTCCCCAGCATGGTCCATTGTCACCAGAAGTAGGCAAGTGTATGGTGCTGAAGCAGGAACCAACTCCACAGTGTGGTGTGCCCAACCTTCCCAGCCAGAGATTGAGTGAGAGCCTTTCTGTGCCCTGATAGCACATCGCGCCAGTGACGGCAGAAGGTTTGGATCTGCTAGATCATCTTTGGGAAGTATGACTTCCCATAGCCTTGGGGTGGTCTCAATATTTCAGTTTTGACCTTGTACTTATACCTCCAAACTGCACAGTATCAAGCTCCATATGATCAATAGTGGCTGTTGATCTGAGTTTCTTTGTGGCCTTCAATTTAAGGTGGATTCACTTTCCATTACATTTACATGTAATTTTTTTATGCTTTCATGGAAAGTAAAAACCATCCCAATTCTCCAGGACTTCAGCAGTAAAACTTTCAGCTCAACTACAAAATTACACACCTTCACCTTTGTGTATTGTTTCCAAATGTGGCTGAATTATTTGTTGTTGTGCTTTCATCTTTCATTTAAATGAGAGCGAAGTTACTAGCTGCAGTTTGAAGTCCCTCATTACTTAATCTTAATTGCAATATCTATTAATTTAGCTGGCGTGCATGCTGTAACGATGTAAGGGATGGTAAGAGGGCCGTTGTTCATTAGCTATAAAATATGGTGCATTTGTTTTGTATTTTTTAAACCCATTTTATGTCAGTTTTGCTAGATGTATAATACTTTATGGATGAATGGGATAAAATTTCTTTCATTTATATAAACCCAAAATGTTGCTGCCTCTGAAGTGATGTGGGTAGAGTAAGTTAATTAGTAAAGTAGCTTATGAACTAAGATCTTTATATCAAGCCTATTTTTACATTTCTTTCAGCTTTCCAAAATTTTATTAGCAATTAATTATTTAAAATAGAGATTCTAGTTTTCTTCTCTTCCAGTATTAAGTAATTTTGCTTCCCCAAGCTTAGGTCCAACAATGCGGTTGACTAACGCAGCAACTCTACTTTTAGTAAGATTTCTGAATTTTCTGGTCGTTTTTTGTAAAATGTGTAATTGGTGAAATTTTTCTTCCAATGTTGTAACATTCTTGCCTTGCCAAAAAATTGATGATTCCATTTGAAGCATTGGGACCGTGGGTTAAAGCAATCCTGTGAAGAATGATATTCAGGTAAATCATGATATTGGGTGATTTCAGACATGACGGGGTGGATTCGCCCCGTCACGAAATGAAATTTGAATTCCCCGCCAGGATGACCCCGTCACGCCGTAGCAGACGTGCCGGGGGATTCCAGCAGGGAATCTGGGAGGGGGTGGGGCCATGCGGCACAATGTGTGGCCACACGGCCCTGCCCCCTCCACGCTGCCTGCCCTCTGGCGGTAATTATTAACCAAGGATAGTACTGAGACGAGAGCAAGTGTTTCCTTCCCTTTGGGAAATACCTACCTTTCAGGATCTCTTGTGATCATTCATTGGTATTTCCCCATTGGTCAGTGCTTCTGTGTTTCCACCATTGTGAGATTGGCGCCGGCAATTTCCTGTCACTTCTGTCACTTTCTAGGACTTTCTGGAACTGTTGGTAATTTATCAGGACTTTTCTGGATTTTTAAGGACTTTCCAGAACTGTAGTTATGTGTCAATTTCCAGCACTTTTGTGCCACTTAGCTGGTATATAAAGCAAATGTTACTAAACATAGTTGGTAGCAGCTCAGTTCATGTTTGCAAAAAAACAGTGGAAAAGCTGGTAAGTTTCCTCATTGCACAAATGAAGACAAATGACCTGTTTCCAAGGAAAAAAAGCATTTGCTGCAATTGCTCATTTCAGACCTACTTGGGGATCTGGAAGGATCATCAGTGCAGGAGCAGGTTCCTTTTTTCTAGGACTGAAATGAGAATGGAATCCGTTCTTGCGAGAAACATGCAAAATTCTTGTAAACCTGGAAAGAACTCATGAGATCTCACTATGGTTTGCAAGAATCCCATGAGATTCTTGAAAACACTCTTTGCATGTGCAAAATGGCTGCCATGCCCATTCTGCGCATGCATGGACCCTGGTGGCAATTTTGTGCATACCCAGAGAGTGTTTTGAGGTTTCTTGAGAATCTCACAAGATTCATGAACCTCAAAACACACTCTGTGCATACACAAAATGGCCACCGGACAGTGAGCATGTGCAGAATGGCTGTGGCAGTCATTTTGCACATGCGCAGAGGTGGTTTTCGGCCGGGTGAGAATCTTGCGAGAACTGATCAAGAATAGACCAGTTCCTGACTCATTCTCATTCTTGCAAATCTTGGCAAAAACCTGGTTCTTGCCAAGATATGCAAGAATTACGAGGGCAAGTTTCAGCTCTAGTCTTTCCCCCAATGTATATGTGGGTTTGGGCATAAATTCCATGGGCTTTTTCTGGAGGGTGAACTTGCCTTTTCTGAACATACAATTTTAGTCTCTGGGTGCAATTCTGTGGCCCTCGCACACTATGCTTATGCTAGGTGCAGTGAAAGACTGAAGGTGCTCAGGCTTGCATGTGCTGCTGGTCCAGCAAGTTGCGCAGGGCAACGGCGCACCCCGTCCAATGCAACCCCCTGAGCCCACACACACCGCAGCCCAGGGGATGGAGCAGGAGCCATGCCTGCTTCATTCCCCAGGCTTCAGGGCTGGTGGGCTCAGGGGTCGCAGCAGTGTGGTTCGTGTCGTTGCCCCGCGCTGCTCGCTACCCGCACAGGGTGCATGTGCATCTGAGCACTCACCGCCCAGATCACCACTGCTCCTTCTACTGGTGTAAGCTGACAGCAGTATTGCACCCTCTGAATCTGGCAAACACACAGGTCCATGGCCAGACTCTGATAGAAAGTGTGTGTGTCCGTGGGAGGCCCGCACAAACTCCATGAATGCATGTCCTCACTGGTGCACCACATTTAAAAGATTGTCTTCTCTCCTATGTTCCCTCTTGCCTCTCCTATGTCCCTCTTGCAAGTTCCATCACTGCATCAAATTTATACAGCAAAGGTGTGCTGAGAGGCATGCTTGGTAGCTGCTACACAACTTTGAAACTGTTCCCCTGGAAGTTCACCAAAGCCCAAACCTTCCTGAAAGCAATGTTAGACCTATTAATTTGTCTAAGCCTTTAGCAGGCAGGAATAGTGTTTGGGAATTGGTTTTAATAAGGTAATTTTCTACAGTTTATATTTTTATAGGTTTTATTTTATATTTATACTGTAATATTATATATAATAAACTGCCCCGAGCCTTTGGGGAAGGTTGGTAGAAAAATCTAAATAAACAAATAATTTATTCCCTGAGAACACAAAGCTTTACAAAGTTCAGTCAACACAGAAGTCAGACCCTCAACAGTTCATACCACAGTCCCAGTTCACCAGGCTAGCCCCCTCCTTAAGGATGGCATTTAAGGTTTGTAGTGCAGACATCCCAGTCTCTAGGCCATGGATACCCTGACCTTTGCTGAAATTTGGATGAGGCCTGATGTACAGAGAGAACAGGCAGATCCATCCTCCGAGGCAGCCTATGGACGCATAGGGTGGTACATGCACACAATGGTAGAAGTGTGCACTTTGTTTTTGTTATATTGATAATGATAACTAAATTCTTTGTTTTCGTTATCACTATTGCAATAACGATAATGAAGATTCCATAATAAAAAACCCTCCAGTTTACAAGAAGAGTTAAGGCTCTTGCAAATTCAACCATGCACTAAAAAGCATGGAAATTGCTCACTTACAAATTAGACTCCATGCACCCACACTTTGCCTTCGTCTTTCAGTCCTAATCCTCTTCCTCTTTGCAGGCTGGGGGCAACACTGAAGCTGAGGACAGGAGGGCATGAGCTGGACCCTCACCCCCTCCATTTCCTCTTTAAGAAAGAGAGACCATAGGAGTTCTGGCTTCCACCCCTTCTCCCCCTCTAATCTACTTAGTCCCAGCCCTGTATGAGAGAACTCAGGATTCCTGGCTTCCAGCCTCTCCACCCCACTCTAATCCAGTAGGCTATATTCCCTTCACAGGCAACTGAATAGTCTTCATTCTGAGCCTGTTCTCTTCTCCCCTGCTCTCAACCTTGTAACAGACAACCCAGGAGTCCTGAGTCCAAGTCTCCCCTCTAACCCTGTAGCCCCCACTCCCCTCACAGAGAACTCAAAAGCTGGGAAATACAATGTTTGTTTGTATGTGTCATATGGAATAAAAGTGTGTGTGTGGAATGACCAACCCCCCCCCACCCCCCTACTCCCCCTCCCACACAGGAGATGAAATGGACTAACAGGGAGGGAGGCTATTGAGAGTCGAAGGATATTGAGAGTCAGCTATGGTAAGTGGGTAAAACAATAGGGATGGGCGAAGGCGGTTTGGAAGTTTGGAGTTCGGCACGAACTCGGCCTGTTCGGATGACCGAACGCGAGCCCGAACGTGAACGTGAACATACCGAACATACCGAACACCGAATGGCAAAATGCCCAAACAGTTCAGTCAGTTCGGATCGCGTTCGGGTGAGTTTGGGTGGCAAAAAAAGGTTCACTGTAAGGTGACAGGGAGGGGTAGTACTAGTCACTGAGGAGCATACTTCCAGGCAACAGGAGTGGAGAGGCTTGCAAGAAATGAAACTATCTGCCTCCCCCCTTCCCAACACCTTCTGAGCTAGTTGCTGTTCCTGAACAGCAGGCGTTGAGTAGGATTATTAGATTGCTTTAAGTTTCATTTCAGTTTTGTACTGAAATGAAACTTAAACCTTAAACTGAAACCTTGTGTTTGTGATTCCCCCCCCCATCCCATATATATAGAGATAGAGATATATAGATATATATAGAGAGATAGATAGGTTAGGGATAGTAGTTGTAGGAGCTAGCTTAGTGACAGAGATAGCGTTAGTGATTTAGTTTTAGTGTTTGTAGGAGTAGGCCTGTGTACTTATTAGATAATCCATTTAGTACATAGTATTTAGAATAGTTAATAGCAGTTAGATTTAGTGTAGATATATATATATAATATTAGATAAAATAAATAAATTTTAAAAACCCATATAAAAACAAAAAAACAAACAAACAAACAAAAAAGAAAACCATATAAAACCCAATAAAAAAAAAAAAAATTATAAAAAACAAAAAGCCCACCATAACATTTCCCGAACGTGGCCGAACAGAATGGCGAACGGCCGAACAGAATGGCCGAATCAAATGGGCGAACCCGAACCCAGCGAACTAACCGAACTGCCAAACCAAATCGACGAACCGAACGCAGCCGAACCGAATGGCCGAACCGAACAGCCGAACCGAACGCAGCCGAACCGAATGGCTGAACCCGAACCGCGATCTGTTTTCCCATCCCTATAAAAGCCGCCCCGAGCTGCGTGGCAGGAGGGGCGGGGTAGAAATTTATAAAATAAATAAATAAATATAAAATGATAGGACTGCTTCCTCAGATATCCCATCAGTCCTCCAAATAAGTTATTTCACCCAGAACCTTATTAGTGTAACTATTTCTAATTCCTCCTGTCATTACACCCACTTACTTAATCTTGCACATGCTTTGTATTTTTCCCTGTCATTCCAACCATTCCACTTACTGTGTCTGGTGTCTTCCTCATCATTTCAAACCCTCTTGCCTTCCCTATGTACTCCCAAAGATGCAGCTGTGTTGTATAATTTCACACTCACTTAACTGGATGTTAGCATGACAATAGTATTTATTTAGAAATTGGCACTGCTGTTGCCTCCATTCTTCCAATGGCCAATCCATTTTATTAATTTCAATGCATACCCAACTTAGTTTTAATTAAACATCTGTATACAACTCTACCCAGATTCACTGTGCTCTGGGAGGACAGTGGAGACTAGTGGGTATGTAAGAGGGACGGTTGTGAGTCATTAGTCAGCTGTCCCATTTGCCCCAACTGAAATGAAAGGATAGAGGGAAATGAGGGGGTGAGGGTCCGGCTCACGCCCTTCTGTCCCCAGCTTCAGTGTTGCCCCTAGCCTGCAAAAAGGAAGAGGATTGGGGCTGAAAGACGACGGCAAAGTGTGGGTGCATGGAGCCTAAGTTGTAAGTGAGCACAATATGTGAGACTGTACAATATCTTTACTGCTAACATGGCATGGAAGTTAAGGCGGGAGCCTTAACTTACAATTTCCATGCTTTTTAGTGCATGATTGAATTTGCAAGAGCCTTAACTCTTCTTGTAAACCAGAGGTTTTTTGATTATGAAATATTCAATTTTTTTGTTAAATACAATACAATGGAGAAAATTTGTCCTGCTAGTGCAGTAGAATAATAATAATAAATTCTTTATTCGGCGTGACCCAAGTCATTGCCAAAATCACACAGGACAATATAATAGTCGGCTGGCAGCCAAAAATATTACAAATACATAATAACTCTGAACAATATAGACAATAAAATGCCATAAACATCATAAATCAACACTAAGCGAAGATATGCCAAGGCAAACATTCCCAACAAGCAACAAAATAAACAACTGTCAGCCTAAATTTGGGGGCAGTTTATATTAACCATGCATAATAAAATACAATAATCATAATAATTCAAAACTGGCCCAAATGTACCAAGGCAAAGATTCCCATCAGGCTACAGCAAACCCCCACGCATAAACGTGCCTTTGTAAATCACAAACGTCTGGGCACTGTACCTGACTTAGTCTTCTCATACATAAGGACATCAATTAACCCAAAATCCCATACCTGGACCTGGCTCCGATCTCTCAAGGAGATTCTGGCTCTGGATTAATGCCCTTCTAGCAAATTCGGCCACTTGGCGTGTTAAGGCCGAATCGCATGGACTTAGTAGCTTCTTTAATAACATATTATCTTGCCCTAACCCAAGGTCCCCCAGGTATCTAGACCTTAGCCCCTAGAAGAACGGGCACTTCAGTAAAATATGAGTTACTGAGTCTGGGGGCCCTCCATCACAATGTCTGCAAGATCTCATTTCCTTTGGTATCCATATGAAACGCCCCTCCAAGAAGAAGGAAGGAAAAGAGTTACATCTGAGCCTGGTGAAAGCCACTCTCCTAGCGGCGTTCGTCCAGGCAAATAAATACCCAGACCCAGGTCCAGGCAGAGCCAGGTTGGGGGGGATGTATTCAGGGGCCACTCTCTGATGCTCTAATAACACATTTTCAGTTTGGGATGTCTGGTCCCTTACTCTTTCCTGTACCATTTTCTCCTGAACCGTTGAAGCAATCTCCTGAGTCCTACCCTTGTTTGGGATAGCAGGACAGTGTCGACTCGTCAGCATACAATAGGACCGGCAATCGACTTTGCCCCAATAGTGGAGCATGGCCATCCACCCCCTTCATGTGGGAGACTACCCCATTCAAGAATAAGTTAAACAGAGCCGGTGCTAAGAGACAACCCTGGTGGACCCCACATTCCACCGGAATCACCTTAGAAAGGGTTCTCTGGGGCCCAAACCTCACTTGCATTGTGTTTCCTGTATGCAGCTTTATCATTAGGAACAAAAGCCTAGGATCAATTGAGGAGGCCTTCAACCCAGCCCAGAGGTGTTCTCTGTTCACTGAGTCTTCTCAAGATCCACAAAACATAAGTAAAGTCTCCCCTTTCGCCTCACCTGCCTCTTTATCAGAGTTGATAACAAAATAATATGATCTAAGGTAGCTCTGCCTTACAAAAGCCTATTTGTTCAGGCTCGATCGTCCCTGACTCAGCGATCCAAGATTTCAGCCTGATCAACAAGTATTTGGAGTAGATCTTCCCAATTGTACTTAAAAGGCTGATTGGGCGATAATTACTCACCTTTAACAGGTCCCCCTTTTAAAATATAGGCACCAATATACTGCCAAGCCAAGAGATTGGGACCTTTCCTGAGTCGTTTATGGCCGTAAAGAGCGGGGCCAAAAGCTTGGCCCACCACTCCAGAAATGCTTTAATCAAGTCTACTGGGATATAATCCAGCTTTGCCCACTTTGAGTGAGGTGATAAGGGACATGACTTCCTCTTCTGAAACTGGGAGCCAGCTTTCACACCCAATACTTAGATTCAGTTGTACAGACGCAGGGATCGAAGAGGCACTAGAAAACAGGTCGGAGTAAAAAAGCTGCCATTCCTTAGGGTGAATAGCTTGTAGCTTTAGCGTGGTGCCTTTCCCTTGGAGTGAATGGATCAATCTCCAGAACTTAGAGCTATCCTTTTTTACCGTAGCCTCCTGTAACTCTGCCCATAATGCCCTTTGAAATGACAGCTTTTTGTCCCTTAATAGAGACCTATAATATTTACGATAGACCTGTAATTTGGACCGGACCTCCGGCAAAGCTGTTGTTCTTAGCCTTTTCATTAACTGCCAAAGGGCAGCCCTAACCTCTCTGCATTCTGAATCGAACCAAGATTTCGCTGTCCCCTGCCTATCTCTCCTCTCATTAACACTGATCTTCACTGTCAGGTGTGGCACTGACCAAAATATCATATTTCCCAACAACCTCTATGGCCTGTAGGGCATAAACCTCTTGTGAACAGGCTGCCTCTGGCTTGGCAACAAATCCATAAAAAGCCTCAAAAAGGGCTTCTGGGCCCTTTGCTCTGGTTGAAGATTTCCACATCAGGCTCTGCGACAAACTCCACATATGGCGGGAGGGCTCCCCCATATTACTCCCCGGCAAAGCCAGGTCTACCCGAAACGGGAGATGCTGGGTGTCTGGTCTGAGCAAAACCTGGAGCCCCAAAATACAACCAAACATCGAGCGGGCCACCAAAAAAAATCAATAAGGCTAGACCCGTTATGCGTATGGAAGGTGTAATTGCCCGGCCAGTCCCCTCTTACTCGACCAGTAACAATAACCAGATCCAGCCCTAATATGAAGTTCTCCATAGCCTCACTACCTATCCCCACCACCGTGTTTAATGAGCTTCGAGGAGGGAGGGGGGAAGAACAGGAAGATTCTTCCAATGGAACCCCTAAGGGTCCATCGACAGAGTTCCCCAATCTGGTGTTAAAGTCGCCTGCAATGAGTAGCAGCGCCTTTGGATAATCACCTATTGCCCTAATAAGTGAATTATGCATTGCTGTCCAGATCTCCTTGGGGTAATATAAAGATTTCACTGGGGGGACATACACATTCCCCAAAAGTAGTTCTATCCCACTAGGGTACAAAATATATAACAGCAAGAAATTAGATTTAAACCTTGCCAGAACCCTTACTTTAAGCCCCCTGCCCTGCGTTACCAACACAGCCAAGCCCCCACTGGGTCTTCCACCCTTAGTTGATCGCATGGCTGGGCCACAAAAGCTATCAAAGTCCGGCAAAGTTATCACATCCGAGGTCCCCGCCACCCAAGTCTCTTGAAGGAGGAGGATGTCAAGAAGGATAAAAAATCCTCCTCGAGGCAGCGCAATAGCCATCCTGCAAGATTCCAAGACAACACTGTCCACTCATCCCGAGGTCTGTCTCCCCTCCCAAAAGGATCTACCACAAACTCCCCCCTTGACACATCCCCAGCTCTACCCTCGTAGCTAGGACAACTTCCTCTGCTCCTTGGCTTTCCTTCTATCTTTAAACGAAAAAAACCCCGGAAAAATTCATCCTCCCTCTGCCTGGTCACTATGCCAGCTACTGCCCTGTCTCTAACCTTCCCTTTTTAGGGAAGGTTATTGAGCGGGCAGTGGCGCTCCAGCTCCAGGTGCATCTGGATAGTATCGGCTTCCTAGACCCTTTTCAATCTGGGTTCCGCCCCAGCTATGGCACCGATACGGCGTTGGTGGCCTTGGTAGATGACCTCCGCTGGGAGATGGACGCAGGATGTTCAACATTTCTCATCCTGCTAGATCTCTCAGCCGCTTTTGATACTGTGGACCATGGGCTGCTGCTGAGGCGACTGCGTGACCTGGGGGGCTTGGGCGGGACCGTTCTTGAATGGTTCCGCTCATTCCTCTCGGGGAGGAGCCAACGGGTAGTGTTGGGGGAGGAGACATCGTGCCCCTGTGCTTTACCGTGTGGCTTTCCGCAGGGTTCGATCTTGTCCCCACTGTTGTTTAACATCTATATGCAGCCCTTGGGGGAGGTTGTGAGAAGGTTCGGGGTGCGATGTCACCAGTATGCTGATGATACTCAGCTGTACCTCTATTTTGCTACTGACCCAGACCCTGCTATCTCAGTGCTTTCCCAATGTTTGGAGGCCGTGGCAGAGTGGATGCGGCTGAGCAGACTGAGGCTTAACCCCGACAAGATGGAGGTGATGTTGGTGGGGAGAGCGAAGGGGGTGGTGGCACCCCTGGTTGTGGGGGTTTGCCCCCCTGTAGCTCTGCAGGTTCGGAGTCTGGGGGTGATATTGGATGCAGATCTGCGTCTGGAGTGGCAGGTGGAGGCAGTCGCTAAGGCTGCCTTCTGCCAGCTCTATCTAGTATGTAGGCTGCGTCCATTTGTCTCCGGCCCGGACCTGGCCTCCCTCATCCATGCCTTCGTCACCTTGAGGCTCGACTACTGCAACGCGCTCTACGTGGGGCTTCCCTTGTTCTTGGTTCGGAGGCTGCAGCTGGTGAAGAATGTGGTGGCTCGTCTTCTTACGGGGATGGGCAGCCGGGAGCATATTACACCAGTGCTCCGAGCTCTGCACTGGCTGCCGACAGCGTGCCGAGCCAAGTTCAAGGTGCTGGTGATGGTTTATAAAGCCCTACACGGTCTTGGCCCCTCATACCTTAGGGACCACTTCGCCCTCCGTGCCCCAGAGCGGCTCCTGCGGTCTGCTGGGGGTGCCTTCCTGGAGGTCCCCCGTGTCAAGCGGGGGGCCACGATGGAGAGGGCATTCTCGGTAGTGGGACTGCGGCTGTGGAACTCCCTTCCGGAGGAAGCTCGCCTGGCCCCAAGCTGGCTAATATTCCAGTGAAACTGTAAGACCTGGCTGTTTGCCCAGGCCTTTGGGAGGGAGGGTGAGTAGGGTGGGGGGGTTTTAGTTCCCCCACCTATTTTTGGCTTTTAGAGTGTTTGTCTAGCCCTGTAAATTAATTATTTTATAATATTTATGGTTATTTTAAATTGTTTTTATTGTATTTTAAAAGTTGTTGGAAGCGGCCCCGAGCTGCATGGCAGGAGGGGTGGGGTAAAAGTTAATAAATAAATAAATAAAAATAAATAAATAAAAAGTACTAACCCACCCAGAAGTGGTTCAGGGCCAGCCTCCCCGAAACCACCCATCTCCAAGCCAGGTGAGGCTGAACTCTGTACCCCTTGTACTCCTCCCGAATGAGATAAACTGATGTTTGGTCTCACCAGAATGGCTGAATGAACATTCTGGGAGGCTGGAGGCTTTGCCTCCCTAGCCCCCTTAACAGATCCTAGAGAATTATTCTTCCTGTGCCCAACCTTTTATGTCCCCAGCGGGGTAGAGGCTGCTGAAGGTCTACCCGCCCATGGCAGAGGCAGGCAGTCATGTTCAAGAGAACTCAACTGGGAAACTTTCTGCAGGGAGTTCACTCCTTCAGTCTGGGGTCTCGCCCCCACCTTAGTTTTCCATAATTGCTCACTTAGGAAATCCAACCGGCTAATAAGCAGGTCAGATTTCACTAAGGAATCTTGCTGCTCCAGAGGAACCTTTCCAGGCTTCCGAGGATCCAGTTTTTTTGTATTGGGCAGCTGTAAATTGCCAACATCCTCGGCCTGGGTAACAATCTTAGGGGCAGCTTCCCTTTTAAAAAATAGGTCAACCTGCTTCGGCCCCCCCTTTATCCCCTGGCGAAATCGGCGGGAGGCTCAGTGTTGAGCTTGCAGTCACATCCTGGTTGACCTGACTAGGGATCGGCATGGCAGGTTCCCCCTGGGTATGGTCGAACCCCCCCTCATCCACCCTTAAAATCCTTGACACAAAAATGTTATTCCCCTTTAATATATTTTCCTTCCCCAGGATTTGGGTCACCAGGTCCAATGATCTAAATGTGACCTTAATTAGCCAATTCCTTGTATTGTGAATATGATCTAATGACACAATATCTTTGCTGGTAATAGGATCAAGTGATCTCAGTAACACCCTAAGGTCGTAGGGGGTATTCCAGAATGGTAAAAACCCAGAGGCCAAAGGCAGAATTGCAAACATCAGGCTATTAGGTAAGTACACCATTTTAAACCGTTTATCTTGCAATTGACAGACTTGAGCACCCACCCACATAGGAGCCACTTCGGTAGTCAGGCAGCTCTTATAATCATTAGAACAAGCAGGTAGCTGAGGACTGACCTGAGGAAATAAACCCAAAGGGGGCTCCCCCATATCTCCCAATGGGGGGGTACCCCTACTCCAACCACAAACCCCATCTCCCAATTTCGATTTAGATCTTTGATCTGAGCAAACATGCATTTCAATGTGTGGTCAGTTGTTAAAGCAAGGTCTGGAAGAATCTCCATTTGGGTAGCATCTTTCAGGTCTTTGTGAAGCACTATTACTGATGAGTTCAAATCAGCCCCGGCCCCTCTACCCAGATCAATATTGGTAGCCTCCCAACTGGAACCATTGAGCTGATGGGGGTTTGCTATAACCATCAGTTTATTTGAGTCCGCCCCCTGTGGGGGTAAAGGGCCCTTGGCAGTCTCACCTGAGCCTCCAAATAAGTCCTCAATTTTCCTCAATTTCGGGCAACTAGCCATAATAGAGCCGCCACGAGGAGCCTCTTTGCGAACTCGCTTAGGGTTAGGCATATTCGACAAAGGGCAAAGCCTCAGGCTGGGGCCGGGACGCGCCGAAGGGAGCACAAAAGGGCACGCCCTTGTGCATGCAGCACTTCGGCATGCAGCCAAGGTGCATGTCTGCGGCGCTGCCATAGACTGACTGGTCGCTTTTCTTTTCCCCCAGGTCCAGGCTCCGCCTCCTCCCTGCGAGCAGCAACAGGTGTCGGGTAAGTAATAGATGCAAGTGAGGCTCAGCAATCCCTGCTCCCAGCTCCTCACCACGGCGCTGCCATAGACTGACTGGCCACTTTTCTTTTCCCCCAGGTCCAGGCTCCGCCTCCTCCTTCATAGGCAGTGTAAACGGAGAACTGAGTCATTGCAGGAGTGAAATTACTCAACCAGAAACTGCCTGGCACCTTCTAGCAAACAGCCATTGACTTGCTAATGCACTCGATGCTTGCCTACCTGCAAGCTGACACATTCACCTTAACCATCTGCAGCTCCCTTGCTCCTGCCAGATACAGACTTGTGCAGTAGAATGCTAAACAGCATAACCACTTTGGGAGCAGGGCTTAGGGGAGGCTAAGCTGGAAGAGCTTCTCCCTTCAGTTTAGAAGGTCGTTACTTCCTTCAAATAGCAAGCAATGCATTTTTACAGGTCGCTCCCTGCTTTACTAAGAATACAACAACTTTGGTTCAGTTTAAGCATTGCAAACTTCCAAAAACTGCTCTCTGGGATCTCTCTAGCTCATGGCTTGTACAGGAGTCTTCCACTCTACTCCCCACTGTCAGAGCTCTTTTCCCTGTGAAAGACTGGTCATTCTGCTTTCTATAAGGACCTCCCCATGTACAGGACCCCCTGGATAGTTCAGTCCTTGTACAGGGATTCCTGACTCTGCTTTGTCCATGTAAAGGACTCTCCACCTGGCATAATGCTGGCATAATGCTGCCCATCCTGCAGCTCTCCCCCTGTACAAAGCTCCCTCTCTCAGTTCTTCTCTGTCCAGGGCTCTCCCATGGCACAATTATGGCCATTATTCTGCACCTCTCTGTCTCTACAAGACTCCCCCTCTTTACAGGACTCCCTTTCTTGCACAATGCTTCCCACTCTGCAAACCTCCCCCTGTACTGGGTTCCATATTCTGTATCCCCCTGTGCATGACGTCCACTGTGGAAGCTATTTACAGAGGCTGTGTCCTTACTCTCTCCCCTTAATGTCCAATCCCCCATTCATGTATGTTCCCTCCCTCCCTGCTCCCCCATAGAATTTCCCTCCCTGCGCTGAGACTCACTCTTAGATTCCTCCCAAGAGGACTACACTTGTCACTCTTCCACACAAGGTTGCTCTGCACAAGACCCCACCATCTCCCTGCCCCCCTCTTGCAGAACACTCATTGTATCAGCCTAGAGCACCTGCTTACCACTCATTCCTTAGTGGTGTTGGGAAAGTCAGAAGGAGAAGCGCTGAAAGAAGATCGATTCCATCCTGCCTGTAGCCGCCTGTCTCTGGGATAAACCTCTTCCCTCTTCCTGCACCTGCGACCATCCAAGACAAACTCCAGAACTCCAGCCCAAGTCATGCTCCTCCAATGGGGTGCCCCATTGGAGCCACAGCACAGACACCCCACGTTTTTGGAGGGGGGAGGGCTATCACTGAAATCCATGTGCTCTGTGGTTCTGGGTGGGTTTAGGGGTGCAAGATCAGCCATCCCAAATATCACTGCGGGATTAGCTAGCTCTGTTGTTTAGCCATCTCACTGTCCCTGGCCTCCAAGGTCTTCGGTGCGTAATCAGAACAGAACATTTTTCTCCCTTCCACAGGCGTTGCCTCTCCACATCAAATCAGCTCCAAACATGGATGACCAGTCACTCATGCTGTCCCCTGGGAGGTACAATTCCCTCTCTTTCCCCAGCACCAATAGGCTCTAGCAAGAAGTGCCTGCTGGGAGTTGTAGTCCCCAGTATTCAAGACTGTTTAATTTTAAACAGTCTCTGCATTACACATAGAATGTTCACAAGCACTCAACACTCGGGTCTCCATAGGCTTCAAGATGTTATAACTTAAAAACTACTAACTGGATTTAAAAAAAGTAAACCCAAGGCACACCCCAAAAGTGTCTTTTAATTTCCCAAAAGGCTTACATCTCCTGCCAACCAGCAGAAAACCCCTTTACCCTTCCGAGAGCGAGATAGTCTAATCTTTGAAAAAACAGGCTTTCAAAGTGCAGTTTTCAAACTGTGATATCTCAGCTGTTATTCAACCGATTTGGCTCAAATCTGGACAGCATAAACCACTTACTTCAGTGATCAGCCACCACAAATTCCACAGTCCTACATTTAAATGAACAATTTTAATAGCAAATAGAATGTTGGGAGTTTATAATGGAGGGTGCAACACACCTTAACTATTAGAGCACTCCTATGCTCCAATAATAACAAAATCAATAAAGATTAGGGATGTGCAAACACGGTTTGGACGTTCGGAGTTCGGCCTGAACTCAGCCAGTTCGGACGTCTGAACCAATTGTCTGAACTGAACACCAGAACCCCCGAACAGTTCGGCCGTGTTCAGATGAGTTTGGGCATGTTCGGGTGGGAAAAACATGACTGGCACGCCCAGGGATGGGGGGGCAGCTGAGGAGCAGACTTCCTGGCCCCAGGGGTGGAGAGAGGCTTGGACTAGCAGCCAGCCTGATCAATCACCATCCCTCTTTGCCTCAGACCACCGGCTTGGCAGTCTGCGATTGACCACGGGCTAAGCTGCACGGAGCCAATGGGGCTTGTGGTAAGGTGGGCACAGCAAGTAACAAAAGTCATTGCCCTCCCCATCTTCCATATCGTTCTGAGCTAGCCACTGATCCTGTCAGCAGGCATTTTCAGAACTCTCTCTCTCCCAGTAGTTTGTGTTCCTCCCAGTCCATTTCCTCCTCTTATTTTAACCATTTCCACACATTTACCTCCATAGTTTTATTTATTTAGATTAGATTAGATAGATTTAGGTGTTATATCCGGCATCAAGAAGTAGTCTGAGGTTGCTGTCCCTACAGGAGGACTCTCTTCCCCACTTATGTCTCCAAGAGGAGCTGCTCTATGTAGGCCCCAGGGGATATTTATGGCTTAGATACTTGGGATTTTTGTTCCAGTCCTATGGCTTTTCTTTTCGTTATTTAACCGGTAGGATTCTAGGGGGGATCAAAAAAGGAATACAGATCCGACTGGAAGATACCAACCGGCAGGAAGATCTAGCTGCCTTAGGGGGTTGGAGGCTTGCCCCATGGCTTAAGTAAATAAATCTGGTATAAGGCCTAGAGATATATTTAAATGATTTAATGAATTGAAACCTTCGAAGGAGCTATACACTCCTCTGTTTTCAGCAGGTCTGGATGACTGTGCTGGAGGGAAGACATAAGGGGGTTACCTACGCTAAGCACGTATGTACATGTTCCATAGGGGGTGTCGAAACAGTCAAACACTTTTTATTAATTTGCTCCTATTACAACGAGCTTAGGTCAGTCTGGATCCAACCATTGATCGGTGGGATGCTATTGCCAAAGCTGAGTCAGGGTTACAAAGGACTCCTTTTGAGGTTAAATCTAGAGGATGAATTGGCCTTGGCAACCTTTACTTGGTTTGCATCCAAAAGGTGGAAGGAGATACAAGCTGATCCGTAGGAACACCTAACGGCGCAGTAGGGTAAGGGAATCGGGCTTGACCCGACCCGACCTCCTGGATCCCTTTTTCGTACAAACATGTGTTTTGTACATGAATTTGTTTGTACTCGTGTAAGGCTGCAGGTTGATTGGGGAACTGAAATACTGGGGTGTAATGGCAACAACTCCTGAGATCATTTGGTGGAAATGTCCATCCCAATTTGTGGGTAACCAATGGTTTTGGTCAGTATGTGTGAATGTATATTGTGTTGTATGTATTATGTTATGTATTTGTAACGGAGGGCTATAGCGAAAGCTGATGCCAAATAAACTTTATTATTATCAAGAAGTAGCCACTCCAGCCCCAGGCCCCACCATCAGGGTTCTGGGGCCTACACTACAGGCAGGGAGGGCTGTCCATCCACGTCATCCAGAAGTTCCCACTCCAGCCCCTGGACCCACCATCAGGGTTCTGGGGCCGTCATTCCACTCACAGGGACCTGTCATTTCTCCACATTCAGAAACAGCCAGCCACTCCAGCCCCAGAACCCACCATCAGGGTTCTGGGGCCTACATTACAGGCATGGGGGGCTGTCCATCCATATCATCTAGAAGCTGCCACTCTAGTCCCAGGATGCCCCATCAAGGTTCTGGGTCCATCATTCTGGTCACAGAGAGCTGTCATTCCACGGCATCAAGAAACAGTCAGCCACTCCAGTCCCAGGACCCACCCTCAGGGTTTTTTTATTATTTATTTATTGTCTTAAAAGTTGTATCCTGCCCCTCCTGCCCAAAGGCAGCTCGGGCCGGTGAGCAACACAAAAGATTTAACAATAAAACATTTTTTTTAAAATCAACAAATTTTAAAACAAATCATAAAACTCACCCTCCCTCCCAAACCCTACCCCCCCATCCTCCTCTCGCCAAAAGCCTGGCGGAACATCCAGGTCTTAGACAAACATCGAAATGACAAGAGCGTGGGGGCCAACCGAGCCTCCTCCAGGAGTGAATTCCACAGCATGGGGGCAGCCACTGAAATAGATTTCACATCAGTGGCCACCCATCTTGCCCGGGGAACCACCAAAAAGGCCCTCACAGACAATCTCAGGGGTTGCACGGGCACATGGGGAGTGAGGTGATCCCGCAGATAGGCAGGCCCAGGTTGTGAAGTGCTTTAAAGGTCAAAACTAGCACCCTGAACCTAGCCCGGTGCTTTATAGGCAGCCAGTGCAGAGCCCGGAGCACAGGTGTATTGTGCTCCCTGAGGCCCGCCCCAGTAAGGAGACAGGCCATGGCATTCTGCACCAGCTGCAGTCTCTGGACCAGCTTCTCAGGCAGCCCCACGTAGAGCGTGATGCAGTAATCCAGCTTCAAAGTGATGAAGGCATGGATGACAGTGGCGAGGTCAGAGTCTGAGAAAATTTGTCACAGTGCTCTGTTGAAGGAACCTTGGATGAGTTGAGGCAGTCTGGTTTCACCAGACCACACACAACCTGAAAAAGTTGTGCTGGTCTATTCCCTGTATCACTATGCCCGAGGGCAAGTACAACCACTTGGCCTCAGTAATAGCTGTTCTGTATGCCCACATAAACTCTTTGTACAGCTGAAGTCCAACCTCAAACGGCTCCTCGGGCATCTCCTTTCCAATCTACATCCCAGCCTCTTTATGTGAACCAGGCCGCTTTTATACGACAATGGTCTACAGGCATTCGAGATGAATTTGGGCCAGTTTAAAATATTACTGTTGGCAGGGCTGTAGGCCCATGCATTTGTAGCAGAGCCTCTTGGAGATGTGTTTTGTGGGGTGAAATAAGTGGGACTGGGACAGGGAGTGGGGAGGTTCCGAGGGCAGCCACAGGTGTGAGGTGGGTGAAGCGTGAGGGTTGGGGCTGCCTGATGAGAGCAGGCAGCAGGGAATGGGCTGGGGTGGGGTTTGGGGCGGGAGGGGGGTTGGTTTTGTATATTTGCCTACAACTGGACTGCTATTGGGTTGATGTTTGATATATGTTTAGATTATGTATTTTTATATTATGTTCTGGTTATTATAATAATAATAATAATTTATTAGCGTAACAAAAGTTATTGCTGGCATAAGCCCCATGCAACATACAATATCACATTACAGACAAACACAACCAAGAAACATGTCCAATTATACACAATAAATAAGGAAATCTAACAGCAGCGAACCTCACCTCAACCCCCCACACTAGACCAAGGAGTCCATAGAGCCAGAGATGGATTTGAAATTAAGAAACTTCTTTCGGAGCAACATAGCCTGACATAAGAAGCATTCTACATTCCGGATAACCTGGGGCTTAACATTATTAAACAAATGTTCCAGAATAGCAGCCTCAGACCACCTGGCTAATTGAGCCAAAGTGGCACCCAAATATTTCCCCCTAGGGGCATCATAGAGGTGGCAAGAGATCATAACGTGAGCCACTGTCTCCACAACTTGATTGTCAAATGGGCACAGCCTTTCTAAGAAAGGGATTCCCTCTAAGCGTCCTTCATAAACCCACGTAGGCAGAGCATTAACACGTGCCATAAATATCAGCTGCTTCCCGCTGGCTGAGAGTTGAGCTTCTAAATAAGGTGCTACATTCTCACCATCTGGCATCCACAGGCAGTAAGGCTGCATATGTGGAGATTGATTCATTCTGGCCACCTCATTTTGCCTCTCTATGTCGGATACCCTTATACTGATTTCCTTCCAAACTGCTGCCTGAGGTTTACCCTTCAGGTACGCCAGTGATAACCCTATTTGGGCCAAATACTCTCCCACCCAAATTTTCCAAGGACTCACGAAAGAGTCCTCCTTGATATTCTTCAGGAGGACCAAGCATTGCTCCGACCGCATCTTGCACCAGAACTTCAGTGCTCTCCTTACTGCAACAGAGTGCCAGCTATGCTGTCCAAGTTCTATCCTTAATGCAGCAAATGGAGTACCTCTTGGTGGTTATTATGTATTTGTATTTATATTGTATTTCATTTATAAATGTAAGCCGCTACGAGACACCTGTGGTGTAGTCTGCGAGGTACAAAATTAAAATGATGATGATGATTGATGATTGATGATGAGAGATACAGCCGAAGCCTCCGGACAAGATGTAACTGCCGAAACGCACTCCCCACCATGGCCACAACCTGAGATTTCAGGCTGAGCTGTGAATCAAGGAGCACGCCCAGACTCCGTACCTGCAAAACCATGGGAGGGCAACACCCCCCCCCCCACACACAAGAGGAGATTCAAACACTCCCAGGCCCCCCAGGCCCTCACCCACCAACATCACCTCCATCTTGTCAGGATTCAGCTGCAGATGGCTCAACCTCATCCAAGCCCCCACAGCCGACAGGCACTGGGAAAATAAAGAGACTGCATGGCCTGGGTTGATGGAAACAGAGAGGTAGAGCTGAGTGTCATCAAAATACTGATGACACTGCATGCCCTGAAACTCTCTCACGATCTCCCCTAACGACTGCATATAAATGTTAAACAAGAGGGGGGGACAGAATGGCACCCTGCGAGACACCACATGTGAGGTCCCAAGGGAAAGACATACACTCCCCCAAGACCACTCGGTGAGTTCTCCCGGCCAGGAATGAACAAAACCAGTCCAAGACTGTCTCGCCAATCTCAGCATGGTCCCACAGGCAAGTCACCAACACCTCATGATTGACTGTGTCGAATGCAGCCGAAGGGTCTAGCAGGACCAGTAAGGTCTGATGACCCTGTTCCAATGTCAGACGGAGATTGTCAACCAAGGCCACCAATGCAGTCTCCGTACCATACCCAGGCCGAAACCTGGACTGAGAGGGGTAAGGAAACCAGTACGGTCCAGGTGTTCTTGGAGCTGCCGTGCCACAGCCCGTTCAATAACCTTCCCTAAAAAGGGAAGGTTAGAGACCAGCCAGTAACTGGCAGGAGTATCAGCATCAAGAGATGGTTTCTTGAGCAGGGGCCTAATCATAGCCTCCTTCAGGCATTCAGGCACCCTGCCCTCCTGAAGGGAGGCACTAACCACCCCAGGCACTAACAGCCCCCCGTGCATGTAACGTAGGCCCCAGAAACCTGATGGTGGGTCCTGAGGCTTGTGTGGCTGCTTCTTGATAATGTGGAATGACAGCTCCTTGTGAGCGGAATGACGGCCCCAGAACCCTGACAGTGGGTCCTGGGACAGGAGTGGCAGCTTCTGGATGACATGGATGGACAGTCCTCCCTGCCTGTAATGTAGGCCCCAGAACCCTGATGGTGGGTTCTGTCGGTACATCACGGTGTGCTGTGGATGTGAGACACTGGGTGACAACATACAAAGAGTGATTGCTTTTGATTTAAATTTTCATGTTCATTTTCAATTTTCACTATAGGTGCTCAATAAAGTATGCAATATGCTCAATAAACTCAGTATTATGTGCATATTAAAAGGTTAGTTCCAGTTGCCAAGTGCTTGTAGGTATAAATCTAGGAATGAACTTCTGGAGGTGGGCAAAGAAAGCAGGTGCTGGACTGTCTTCCAGTGTCATAGCCTTGAAGAAAGAAATATCTGGGACAGCTTCTTCCTGTGGTTCACCACAGTTGTGAGTCATCACAGGGGGCAGGATACTGAGAAGGGGGGGTTGGTGGAAAGAGTATGGTGGGGAAGAATGCTTGGCGTTTATTACGCTGGTCATGCTGAACCTGTGAGTGTGGGATGCATGAAAGCACAACAACTACACACAAGAGGCTGCCATTTTATAAGGCTGTAGTGTACATGCTAAACTGACCACACCACTGCACAGCTGATTCCTTGACTGCTCTAGCCGAGCTGGTCTCAGAGGTGGTGTTTAATTCACCCAGACTTATTGTCTTGAGTGCTTTCAACATGCACACTAAAGCCAGTCTTTCAGGAACAGAGCAGGAGTTCATGGCCATCACCATTGTCATGGTCGGATCATTATCTTCTGAAGGCACAGATCCCTGCCCTTCTATGTCAGGGTGGTGGATCCATTAGGATGATCTGCCCTCAGGGATTAATTGGTTTCCAGAACTCTTTAGGAGATTTATCTAATAACCTTAGCAGTTACTCTGTCGATGACCTGGTTGTTTTACAGAATGATATTTTTACCATGGCAATGGTTACACCCAGACATCTGCTCCCTCTGCTGAGACAACACAGGTTCCCCTGGACTACAGAGAACCTGAGGTGGCTGAAGTGGGAGGGTAGGTGGTTAGAGTGCAGGTGGTGCTTGACTTGCGTGAAGCCAACCGATTGCAGTATATATAATTTTTGAAGGACTATGCTGTGGCTGTGATGGCAGTGAAGAAAGCAGTGGTGACCCCTCCCCCAGGGAATTGGGGCAGGTGCCCCCAAGCCCCTCAGGGGTCCCCCCCCATGCTTGCCAGGGAGCCAGGCTGCTCCTCAGCTGATCCAGTGGCAACACTGAGTTTCCCACTTGCCTGAAGGCTTTGTTTACATATTAACTCTCCGTTCCTGGCTACCTGCAGAGCTGATGAGTCATAGCTTTGTCAGTGGCAGCCAAAAGCTAACAGCTGATATGTAAACAAAGCCTACAGGTAAAGAACTTCCTGTGCTTGTGAGTCACTCTGTAAGTGGAGGAAGGGGAGGGAACAAACGTCCTCCTCCTGCTGCTACCACCTCCCTCTAGCTTTCCACTCACTGGACAGAGAGCTAGAGGGAAGCAGGGACTTAGAGGACCTCCCCAAGCCCCCAGGGAACATGCACTGGGCACCAGCCCATAAAAACAGTGCTTGGGGGGAGGATTGGAGAGGGAGTGGGGGAGGTGCCAGGGGCTCCTTGCCTGGGTTCCTATGGAGGAACTCAGCTGATCAGCTAGGCCTAGGGGTCAGGTCAGGGCACCTTTTCTAAATGTTGTGGCCACCCCATAGCTCTTCTTTCTCCCCCTGGCTCCTCCCCTATCAGAGTGGGTGGAGGGAAAGAGCTCACTCCTCCTTTCTCCTTCCTCCCTAAGTTCACTGGAGGGGAGGGGGAAGAGAGAGCTCCTCCTCCCTTTTTTATAAGTGGGGCAGGACTGGGGACTTGTTTGGAGTCCCTGGCCTCATTGTTTGGAGGAAAGAACAACAGAAGATGGTTATCAGAGTCAAACTAGAGTGATCAGGAGGACTCATCCTTTCAGAAACCTGTTAAGTTTTGAAAAAACAATCCCTGCCCTGATCTCTTGTACATTGTTTGTTTGCTTGTGCTTTCTTTTGTCCTCTTCTCCACCCCACTTCCCTGGGCATGTATTAGAGACAGGGGTAATTACTAATTTTGTGAGCCCAGTTGGAAGGGCTGTGCTGCCTCGCCTCTTATTTTTTAAAATATTGGCTTGGCCCTTGCTGTTTTTCACCCTGTGTGAGACCCTGTCACCCTTATTGTCTGCTTTCTGTTTGTTTTGGGGTTTTTTTTGGAGGAGGCTTGGATGTAAGGGTTTCTAATCTTTGCTGGCATGTTTGCTGCATTTAAAACGGCCCCTTTGCATCCAGTTTCAAGACTTTTCTGCTGCAAGAAGGCCACCATGCCATATGTTGGTTCGCTAATTGTCTGGTTGCAGCAGATGCCTTTTACATTGCAACAGAATGTTTTGGGACCAGGGGACAAGTGGAACTCCACACTGCTGCTTTTGTGGTGTGCTCAGGACTTCACATAATATTTTTAAGGCTGCGGTAGCTGCCTGAATACTTAATTGTACAGTCATTGTTCATTATAAACAGGGGACTGTTGAAGCCCTGATTTTGCAGAAACCGCTTGACCTACATTTCTGAAATTTAACCATGGCTGTAAGTTGTGAGGACCATCATATCTGCAAAGTTTGAAAAAGATCTATTAGGAAAATAAAATGTTATACCTGCTTAAACTTTAATTGCTTGTGGTCAAAATTCACACCATACTCAGGTATTTGATTCATCAATATCTCCTCCCCCTGGATGAGTTGAGCCCCCAAACTTCACAGGCTTCGAGAATGATGTCAATAACAAGTGCTTCTGAAATATGATACTGATTGATGCAGCCAAAACTGAGTTATTAGTGATAAACAATCAGTTCTGCTGGTTTGCGCATGCGCACTTAAGCTCCTCTCTCCTGTCGGGAGTTGGGGAAGCAGCTGTGTCCCATCCACCTGTGAGCTCTGTGTGCTACTGCTCCTGCTGATGCCTGGCCCACAAAACAGCCCCCCCAACTGCATAGAACCCTTCCCCCCCTCGCTGCATAGAACCCTCCCCGTGAGCAGGTGCCCACGACTCATTTCTGTCATGTGGGGCAGGCTAGGGCTCCCGCGGCTGCTGCACCTTTAACAGGCAGAGACAGGAGGGAGGGGTGTGACTAGATGCCAGATGCTGTGGACGTGCCGGGGCCGCCTCCTCCTTTTCCTTCTCCTTTTCTTCACCCCGTGCGAGCAGGTCTCTGCCCTTCCTGCCCAGCCACCGCTACTGCCCCCACCTGGCTCAGCTCCTGCCCCTCTCACTGACCACTGCAGCCATGCAGGGATTAGTGGCTCCTTCCCCCACCACCACCAGGATCTGTTCTGCAGGGTGAGCATGAGGCTGGGCCGCCCAGTGTCACAGGAGGTCAGCAAGGTGGGGACTGGCCAGCTGGCCATGATTCACCTGGCTAGACCCAACATGGAAGAAGCACAGTTCCGGGGGAGCAGGAGCCACACACCCCTGGCCTGGGAGGAGGCTCTGGCTCTGTCCTGCTTCATGGGCTGGGGGGTGGGGGGAGAAAGGGAGCCCTCTGGGGAGTGGAAGGGAGAGAGGGGCTGGGATTGTAGGGTAGGGGCTCCCCTGGGGGTGGGAGAGGGACAGGGGAGGGAATCCCCGGGTGTGAGAGAGGGGCTGGGATTGAGGTGGGGGGCTCCCCCACCAGACAGGAAGGAATCCCCAAGGGTAGGGAAGACTGGAATTGAGGGGCTTCCCTGGGGATGGGAGAAGATGGGAGGGAATCCCCAAGGGTAGAGGGAGGGATTGAGGGGTGGGGGCCCCCCTACCAGACAGGAGTGAATCCTCTGGGACAGGGGTGGGGCTGGGATTGAGGGGCTCCCTTTGGGGGTGGGACCAGATGGGAAGGAATCCTCTGGGGTCTGGGATTGAGGGGCGATGGCACCCCTGGGGAGGAGGAGGACCAGACAGGAGGGAACCCTCTGGGGTGGGAGAGATATGGGGATTGAGGGGTTTCCCTGCATGGGGGGTGGGGTGGGGGAGAACCAGACAGAAGGGAACTGTCTTGGGTGGGAGAGGGGCTGGCCTTTAGGAGCAGGAGCTTGTGGGCATGGGCAGGCTGGCTGGGACCAGGCAAGAGGGGACCTTCTGGGTGTAAGACAGTCTGGGGCTGAGAGGCAGGAGCTTCTCTGGGATTGAGGAAGTGTGTGTGTGTGTGTGTGTGTGTGTGTGTGTGTGTATGGATCAGACAGGAGGAAACCCCTTGGATGCGGGGAAGGAATTCCCTGGGAGACTTGGAGGGGCTGAGGATTTAGAGGCAGGTGTTGCTCTAAAGTTTGTGGAAAGGTTTCTAAGCATTTATAGAGCAGCGAGGACAAAGGCTTATGAGTTGTGGGGCCTGGAAGGAGTGCCTTGGGGGAAAGGGTGAGAGAGTAATGGGATTCCTCCCTCTTAGTCCCCAAGACCTTCTTCCTTCCCTTCCCTTGGGTTCCTTATAGACCCCACATCCAATGGGGCTTGCTTCTGGTTGCTCTATCAGTCCCCTAGAAATCTCCCCCAGACTTTCAGGGGAGCTTCCACTTCTTGGCCTCCTGGTAACACGGTGGGGCACTGATGGAGGCAAAGTGGAGTCAGCACAGCTTGCTGGGGACAGAGCCACGGCTAGCTGGGGCCCCGCAGTTGCATCGCTGGGCGGCAGGCTGCATCCAGCTTCTCCCCCAATAAGTTGTTGTGCCTCCCCTCCCTGGCTCCTGTCCCCATCCCTCACCTTCCTCTCCCTCCTAGTAGCTCCAGCAGCAGCGCAGCCGTTGGGCTGGGAGATAAGGCTGTTTGTTTACAAACAGCTCCTCCCCATGTGCTGATCAGAAGGTTGTTGCCTTGTAAAGAAGGTTCTTCAAGATGGCTCTCAACATTCTCACAACTGGGTTGTGCATGCTCATCCTATCCAAATAATAGACTGCATGATGGTCTCGACCTCCTCTAGTATAAAAAGCACTGACTCTCCCCCTCAGAATGACAGTTCCTTTCAACCCTTTCTAGAAATACAAGAAAATTTTTTCATGCGGGCTGGAAGGGTGGGTGTTGTGAGAATGTTTGGAGCCATCTCAAAGAACCTTGTTTGCAAGGTAGCAACCTTCTGTTCTTTGAGTGGCTCCTCACATGCTATTTACATGACTCTGCCGGGTGGGGGGTCCATGGGCGTGCCAGTGCATGGACGGGGCATGCACACGGCTGCACGTGCATCCCCACTCACCTCCCACTCATCCACCCCCACGGAGTAACCGCCATTTCCCCCGGTTTCTCCGTGTGTGGGGACGAGTGGGGGGGTGCGTGGGGATGCGTGTTAGGCAGGCATGCATGCACCTCCACTCACCATGGATGCATGCACCGCATCGTTCATACGGGGCTCCCCCACCCATGAACACACAGAAATCTTCATGTTCATGGGTGGGAAAGGCCCATGTAAAAAGGGCCACATTCTCACAACTGTCTTACTTATACTATCCTAGGTAGGAATTTAGGATGTAAAGCAATATTTATTCTATCTTTGAAAATAAATCTGCAAATATGGTTCTGAGATTATTATGGCTGCTATTTCACTAACTTTTCTTAATGATGTTATTGCTAACAGGAATACTGTCTTTAAACCCGCACCCCATAACCAGTTCATTTACACCCTCCCAATAATGAATTCGCGCTGCGCCGGGGGCAAAAATTAAATGGTTATGGGGGCAGCGTGAATTGATTATTTGGCAGCAGGGGTGCAAATGAACTGCTTATGGGGTGGGGGCAGCATGAACTGATTATGGGGGCACAACTTCCCTTCCTTAGGGCTTTATTAAAGGATTCCCCACAGGAATGGTGGTGCTGGAGGGAGTGGGCCTGATCCCCAAATGGGGTGGAGCCCCAAGGCAGTTATTTGGGTAATAACTGGAGCTCTAGTCTGGAGCTGAGGTGAGGGAGGGGTGTGCTGTGGGACTCCAGAGCTGTGCAGTTTCTGTGCTGCAGGGTCCTGTTTGCTGAAAACTGCATCCCTTGGTCTTTAACCCTGAAAAAGGGAGATGGGTGTTCATCAGGGATGGACCTGTCTAGAGCTAGTGATTGTACAATGCCAGGTATATATATGAATTATAGGGGACAGTTTTCTGTAATAAGGATGCTGGGAGGAGGAAGAGGAGGGGGAGAGGGCCCTGACCCGACCTGCCCCCCCAACCCTCCCAAGCCTCTGCACATACACACACTCATCCCCCAACAGACGCCCACACAAACCACACACACATAGACACCAACAAACACCCCACACCTGCCCCCCAACCCCTGAACCTAGCTCCTGCCCCCCCGCAACATCCCAAGCCCCCACCTCCCACTAAACCAAGAAATTAACCAAAGCAAACAACTTAACAGTTTAAAAATACACTTAAATGTACAGGAGTTTTCTTACAATACACACAAAAACACAATTCAGTACCATTAGTAACAATTCAAAACACCTTCCACTCCATACATTGCAACAAAACATAAACGCCAAAAAAAATAACATTTAATTCATGCTTAGAGCAATATTTAATATTTTATCATCAATATACATGTAATATATGTACTAAATTCCTTACCATACATATTTCATTTTTATCAATAACTAAACGTGCACATTTTACAATTATGAAACTAATTTATTATAATAATTTGACAAGGACAAATTTTGTCTGAGTAATTTAAGTCTGTTCTTTACATGTATACAAATTGTGTACAGTTTATACAATGAAGTAAAGAATGTGAGTGTAGACATTATACAATTTGTTGTACACAATGAAGTTATGTGGAAACAGACTTAAATTACTCTGACAAAATTGTTCCTTGTCAAATTATGATAAATTAGTTTCATAATTGTAAAATGTGCAAGTTTAGTTATTGATTAAAATGAAGTATGTATGGTAAGGAATTTAGTACATATATTACATGTATGTTGATGATAAAATATTAAATATTTCTCTAAGCGTGAATTAATTTCTATGTTTTTGGGCGTTTATGTTTTGTTGCAATGTATGGAGTGGAAGGTGTTTTGAATTGTAATTGTACTGAATTGTGTTTTTGTGTTTATTGTAAAAACGCTTGTGCATTTAAGTGTATTTTTAAACTGTTAAGTTTTTTGCTTTGATTAATTATTGACTTAAGATGGTTTGCTTTGCTTGCTCTGTGTTTGCATGTGCACTGCTGGCTCCGCCTACCATTGGCTAGGCTCCACCTACTGTTGGCTCCACCTACTGTTGGCCTGGCCCCTTCCACTTCTGGCCCCACCCTGAACCCCACCAGCCTTGATACCCACTAGCCGCTACTGGAAGAAAGCTTTCTTCTCCGCTAATGTAGCATCTGCAAAGTCTTGTCTGACGAAGCTATTCTGGGTGTTGAGGGGTCTAGTTAATCTGGTCTGCCTCTGTCTGGAAATGGAGCCATCAAATGCCTGCTGTGACATTTTTATTAACTACTTTGCAGATTTGCAAAATTGCTTGTATTCACCAAGACTTGTGTGCTGCCATTTTCTTGCAGAATCAGAGCTTGAAGTTATGGAAGCTCAGTCTTGTCCTGTTTATTTGGATCCATTTCATTTGGCCTCATTCACTGATGCGGGGGATCTGCTTGGGGTGGTGAGGACAACCGTTTGTGAACTAGATCTTTGGCTGTCCTGGCTGGTGAAAGCCAGCTGGGAAATGCTCGGGCTGTTGCTGGCTAGAGTTGTCAAAGTCTTCCTTTGGGAGGGTAGGGAACCTCTTTAGGGAAGGTTATTGAATGGGTGGTTTCTTGACAGCTCCAGGCTTATCTTGATACCATCATATTCCTGGACCCATTTCAGGTTTTCGCCCTGGGTATGGTACAGAGACTGCACTTGTGGCCTAGGTCAATGACCTATACCTGGAGATAGACAAGGGGAAATCTGCACTATTGATCCTGTTAGATTTTTCGGTGACCTTTGAATCAGTTGATCACAAGGTATTGTTGAGTTGACACAACTGTGGGACCTGACGGGGTTCGGACTGCTCTTGAGTAGGGCTGAAACTTGTTAGTTGGTTTTACTTGGTTTTTATGGAGTAAAACAGTATTCAGTTTTATTTTACTGAGTACTGAGTGGCAGAGGAATCGATCCACCACTCAGCACTTGGTAAAATCTTGACCGAGGGCATGAAGGAGAGACAGAGGGGGCAGATAACAGGGCAGATAACAGGGCAGTAGGGGGCAGGGAAGGGGAGCAAAGGAAATGGTCAGTGAGGGCAGGGAAAGAGGGAAGCAGGGGTGGAGGAAACAGGGCAGCAGGAGGCAGAGACGTTGGGTAAAGGGAGGGATTAGCAGGAACATTTTTCTCACCAACAGCTGGCAGGGAAGGGAGTCAGCAAGCTTACCTTAAAGATACGGAAGTCAGGCACACCAATGTGAACTCTGTCACTGTGTGTTTTTTCAATGCAGTTTGTCAGAGCCTGCTGAGTCTAAAGCTGTCTAGGAGCATGTTTTAGTCTGGCTTGTTCCCAGACAACATTAGTTCTAATGCTGTCTGGGACCAAGCTGGACAACTTTCCCAGCATGCTCCCAGAGAGCTTTAGAAGCTTTCTTAGAGAAACTGATTCAAAGCACAGGGAGGCAGAGTCCAGGCGGTGCACCTGGCTCCCGCACGACCTTTAGGTGAGTGGCACCCCCCTTCCCTGGCCTCTGCTGCCTTCTTCCCTGCACCCCCTCCCTGCTGCTCTATTCCCTGATGCCTATTCCCTGACCTGCATTGCTCTGTTCCATGGCCGCACTGCCATATGCCCCCTTTTCCTCCGAATCCCCAGTATTCCAGAGTAATCTCTGAGGTTCAAAAGATTGGTCCAAACACACACACACACACACACATATATATATATATATTCGGAACAGCCCTACTCTTGTGTGTTTGTTTCCTCTCCTTCTTGTCAGGGAGGTCCCAGAGAGTGGTTATGGAGCAGTTGCTCATTGTCCTCTTAGGACTTCCCCTGTGGAGTCCCGCAGGGTTCTACTCTTTCTCCCCTCTTGTTCAACATGTATATGAGGCTGCTAGGTGAGGTCATTCAGAGGTTTGGGGTGAAGTGCCATCACTACGGTCAAATCAAATCAAATACTTTCAAATACTTTATTATTAGCTTAGCCGATGGCTATCGCTGAAACAAAACATTCACAATCGGTATGATAAGAGGATACACTCATACCAAATCCAATCAAACCTTCACAAAATAAACTTTAAGCAAATCTCAACAAACTGTAAGATTAAATTCAAACAATGCTTAAATTAAACAGTTGAGAAACCAATAACAATTAACAGATCAGAAAATATGACCATAGATCAGGTCCCTATAAAATCAAGATTAATCTAAATTTATGTCGTACCAGGATCCACTTCCATACAATGGAAGTTCAAAAATTCCCCCCTAATAATGAAAGCAACTTGCAGGAACCCGGCTACAGCATGCGTCAGGTTTGAATCAATGTCTTCCAACATGATTCTTGTTAAGGTATAACTAGACCTCCCCGGGTAATGGTCCAGAAGGGGGGTTAAATATTGGGCTCACGGTTTATCATAGAGATGGCAATCAATCAGAATGTGTTCAACTGATTCTACGGTCAGCTGATCAAATGGGCACAAACGTAATGCATAGTCTATTTTGAGTATTCGACCTTCTAATATCCTAATGGGCAGGGAATTCAACCAGGCACATAGAAATAAATATCTGAGCTTGGAAATCTGCCACAGGGTTAGATAAGTCACCATAGTCCCCTGCGCAGGAACTATACACAGATAGTCCCGTATGGTGATGACACCCAGCTCTACCTCTATTTTTCATCTGACCCAGCCCCTGCAGTCTTGGTGCTCACATGATGTCTGGCTGCTGTTGGGGACTGGATGAGGATGATCTGATTGAAGCTGAATCCAGAAAAGACCAAGATGATGATGGTTGGCTGGTCTTGTGACCTGGAGCGGACTAGGACTCCTGTTATTGATGGAGTCTGGCCCCCTTTGGTCAGTCAGGTTCACAGCCTTGGAGTGCTTCTGGAACCCATGCTGCACCTGGATTGTCAGGTTGCAGAAGTGTCCAGGAGCACTTTTCACCAACTCCATCTGGTAATGAGGCCTTTTCTTTCTGATTTAGATCTGACCACTGTTATTCATGCTTTCATCACCTTGAGGCTAGATTACTGCAACATGCTCTCTATGTGGGGCTGCCCTTGATGATTGTTCGTAAGCTGCAGGTGGTCTAGAATGCGGCGGTTTGCCTTCTTTTTGGGGACAGGATGCTGGGAGTACATTACACTGATGCTCCAAAGTCTGCACTGGCTACCCAGGCACAATTCAAGGTGCTGTTTTTGACCTTTAAAGCCCTAAATGGTCTGGGGCCCATCTGAGAGACTGCTTGTCCTTCGTACACCATTGCAGCCCCTGTAATTGACTGGGAGAGCCTCCCTGTGGGTATCATCTGTTAGTCTTGTTTGTATGTTGAGGGTTCGCAGAGAGGCATTCTCAGTTGCTGTCTTAGTGCTATGGAACTCCCTTCCACCAGAGGTTTGTTTGAGCCCGAGCCTGAATGTCTTCCAGAGGCAGTGTAATGCTTTCCTGTTTATAAAGGCATTTGGTGGGCAGGAATAGGAGATAGGGAGTTTGGTGTGTGGGTTTGGAGTAGAGGTGTGAGAGGAGGTTGGATGTGGGGAATGGGGAGATGGTATTGGGTGGATTTTGTAGGGGGCTGTGGAAAGGTTTTGGGGGGTTGTTTTTGTATTTACTATTTTTATGGTTTGAGTGCTGCCCTGAGCCTATGGGAAGGGCGACATAGAAATTGGATTAAATAAATAAATGTATAAATAAAGCTGCGAGTGTGACTGCACAGATCAAACCCTGATTCCAGCTGGCTATTATCTCTTTTGTTAACACCCTAAAAGGGATATTGTCACAGTGAGAGTGTAAACAAACAAGAGAATAGTATGCTGGAGTCTGTGTTTGGTCCATGCAGCCACATGCTCAAACGTTTAGAATGTACAGCTTAATAAACGGGTAGGCCCCACAAAGCCTCCACTCACAAGTTGAGCTTGCTAAGCCTAATGCACGTGTATACGCTCTTCTCCACCTCATAATTGAAAGGATGCTGATACGTAGGCGCACATTAGCACACATTTGTCTGCATGACAGGCTCTGCATGTTCCAAGACCCTGCCATGAGTAGGAGCTGTGTGTTGGGTGGGTGGTGACTGCATGGCTGGTAGGGAAAACACCTAATAAACGAGCAGGTGGACACTCACCTGTTGTGGGCTATCATGGGCTCTCCTTCCTCCATGTCAATCCTTATCAATGGGGTCACCATCCTTCCTGTACCCCAAGCCCGTAGCTTTGGCTTCATCTTTGACTCACGTCTTTCTTTTAAACCCTACATCGACTCTGTTGCTAAATCCTGTTGCTTCTCCCTCCATAACATTGCTAAGATTCGCCCTTTTCTCTAGGTCTCCTCTGCCAAAATCCTTGTTAATGCCCTAGTCATCTCTCACCTCGATTACTGTAACCTCCTTTTCACTGGCCTCCTCCACTTTCACCTTTCTCCCCTTATCTCCGTCCAAAACTCTGCTGCCAGGGTCATCCACCTCATTCATCACTTCGACCATGTGCAGCCCTTCCTCTCCTCTCTTCACTGGCTCCCCCTTCCTGAACGAATCCTGCACAAACTCCTAGTCTTCACCTATAAAGGTCTTCACAACCTTGCTCTCCCCTACCTCTCTGCACTAATTTCCCTCTGTACTCCAGTCCGTGAACTCAGCTGCTCCTCTGTCCCCTCTCGCCCTCCCACGCCCACCCTGCTCCCCTAACCGCCTTCATCCATTCTCCCTAGCTGCCCCCCACACCTGGAACTCACTCTCTGCCCACATCTGCCTCACCCCCTCCCTTTGTACCTTCAAATCCCTCCTCAAGACCCACCTCTTCCCCTCTGCCCTCCCCGACTCCAGTCCCCTCACCTAACTCCTGCTGATACCTTCCATCTAGTACAATCTGTTACCTGAGGTCTGTGTACTCATATCCTCACCACATGGACCAGCCAGCCATCATTCTCGATGTAACTAAGGCAAGCACGTGCACCTGAGACCCTTTTCTCTCCCTCTGTTCCCCTTCCTTCGTTCCCCCCTCCCACCCTATCTCAGATTGCAAGCCCTAGGAAAGGGACTGTGTCTATTCCATTACTTTGTAAAGCACCAGGTACATTGTTTGCGCTATATAAATGCTTGCTAATCATCATCATCATCATCATCATCATCATCATCATCATCATCATCTCATTTGTTAGCACACAGAGATTGTTCCATTCTTAAAGGACCCACACCCATTATTCTCTGCTTCATATTCCAACAAACAAATATGATTATGAACAAGACATACACAGAGATGATACTGCAGTACTCCCTAACGTATCCTGTGTCATCATTATATCCCTACACCACTTCTTTACCTATCGTGATATAACATATAGACATTACAGTAAAACTGAAGTTTATTTGCAGGCTTGTCCCATACCCATAGATTCTTTCAGTGTTTTCAGATGGATGCGGGGTTGCCCACACCCCTGCGTTCACTCACTCCTAGCTCCGCCTGGATCAGGATCATATGGACTGGCTGGTTACCCAGTGCGTAGTCTGCCTGGACAGCACCACCCTCTCTACACCATAGAGTTGAAGGCAATTGCCTGATGCTCTGGGCTTGTACCTGCAACTCTATAGTATTGCCTGGGAGCAATGGCCATCTGGAAGCAGAGCAGCAGGATGAGACCATGCATCAGACAGACAGCTGCTCCACTTTGGGCCAGTGCCCCAGGTTTGGCCATTCTACTCTACTGGTAGAACTTCAGGATGTTCTGAAGTGCCACTGGTGGGGCTACCCCAAAGAAGGAGCAGCTTGCTCTGCTTCAACATCTAGTGGAGCACCTTTTGATGGACGGACCACCTGGGGGATGAAGCCCAGCACCAGGACTGCCCTGTCTGTCTAAAAAACCCTTGTGTCATGCTATTTTAGGACAATTTATGAGTTACTTCTGAACAGCAGCCTTGGAAGGGCCAACATCTTGACATTGATCTCACTGGCGTATAATCCTGCAGAAATAATAATAGCAACCTTTAACAGCAGTCAGTTACAATCAATCAATAATAATTAATAATTAATAATACATTTCTAATTTTTCACCCTGCTTTTTAGAAAGGCTATGACTACATAATGATCAAGGAAGGTATTAGATAGTGCTGAAGCGGTTACCTTTTCCATTCCGTTTTTTCGTTCCATTATTCCGGAAATCAGTGTGATTTTCCATCCTTTTCCTAATAGTGTTTTGCTAGTTTTGTACTATGTTCCACGCATGCATGATTGAGGATTTTTCCACGGTTTTCTCGGAAAAGCAATATGAAGTGGAAAACCACCTACTGTGTTTCTGTCATAATGGCGATATGTTTGCTGACTCTCAAAGTAGTGGAATTTTCCACTGCTGTATTCATTTCAGTGCATGGTGTGTGTGTGTGTGTGTGGTGGGGGGGTGGAGTCATGGGGATTGCTTTGTTGTGGGCATGGCACATGGGGGAGATCTCTGGAGCCGGGAGTCTCCCTGCAGCATGCTGCAGCGGTTCTACAAAACAAATAGACCCTCTAGGGGTGCTCTCAATTGTACGTTCATGTAACCCCATGGACAGTCTTTCGATGGACACTGCCAGCGCCATTTCCACTTGTTCCATTGGCCGGAGAAGACCCCTGTGCACCAGACCCTAGCTTGGTGTCCTGTATTGAATCCCAGTTCAATAAAGGTAAGGCATGGTGGTTTTCTTGTCTGGGGATGGTGTGGGGTGGGGAGGAAACTTAGGTGCACTGCTACTGGTAATGTTATTCACCAGGCCGTGACTTGTTGTGGAGGGGGGAGGGTAATGCCTGGTGGTGTGGGGCCAGGTGCTGAGAAAAAGACAGGGGTAGGAGGAGGAAACTTTCAAAGGGTGCTGGTCTGGCCATGACTGGTTGGGTTCCGGAAGCAGGGAGGGGAGAGGTAATGCCTGGTGCGGATGGGGGCGGGGAACGGGATAATATCAGAGGGGATAATTCTGGAGTAGTTCAATACAGGGGAAGACACAACGGGAGGGGTAATGGTATATGGTGGGGTGGGTGGGTTAACACAGGGTGTTTGTGTCTTTGTGTGTGTGTTCAAACCAGAGACACAGTGATGTCTGTGCACTGCAGTGTCAGCATTATGGATCTGACCTGACAGTGGTTTTGCCCAAGCGTGGTCTCTGTGATTGCTACGTTTATTGATGTAGGAGGCCACACCCTGTCAGCCATTCCATCCCACCATCTGAGCTGGCCTGAGACCCACCTTGTAAAAAAAAAGAAATTGGGCTGGGGGAGGGTAGCGGAATTGAGGGCTATTGGCTATTGTTCTAATGTTTTCTATATTGATACTTTGTGTAGTGGGTGAGTTGGGGGCTCTTTGTACCCTTTTTTAAAATCTAGTTGTAGAAGTTGGTTTGGCTGAAGCATCTTTTTTCCCCCTTTAAATTTACTGCTGCCAAAGCAGGGCAGTTCTTACCTGCCTTGAAGCAGAGAGAGCATGCACCCGTCTCTGCACTTGCAAAAATGCATCTGCCCTGAGAAGGACAACATTATTTTTTTTTTAATCTCACTGAGGTAGTTTTTAATCTCACTGAAGTTTTAATCTCATTTAGGAATAGAGAATAAAACTGAGGATGTAATAATGCCTTTATACAAATCAATGGTGTGACACACTTGAATATTGTGTGTGTGCAGTTCTGGTCATCCCATCTCAAAAAAGACAGCTGAACTAGAAAAGGTAGAGAAGAGCAACAAAAATGATCAATCACTTTCTCACGTTGACATGAGAATAGATTTCAATAGATAGGTCTATAAAATACATAGGTCTATAAAATAAACTAAAATGATGGACCAAAATGTTAAATCTACCTATACGATAGACCTAAAATAGATCTATATGGTCTATAAAATCATGAGTGGTGTGGATTGGAAGAGTTAACAAGGAACAGTTGTTTACCCTCTCTACTAGTACGAGGGATGCTCCATGAAACTCATGGTTGACAAATTTAAAACTGATAAAAGAAGGTATTTTTTCACTCAGCGTACAGTTAGGTTGTTGAATGTGGTCAATGCCAGTCATATAGCTGAGTTTAAAAAAGGTTTTGGAAGATAGGTCCATTTAGCAGCTATTAGTCAGATAGGATTGGGGAACATAACCTGTTACAGACGAGAGCTGTGGTAAACAACGGGGTATAGATCCCCCCATTGTGACCTGTTGTGTGCTTCTCTCAAGCTACTATGATTGACCAGTGTTGGAGACAGGATGCTGCTTGATGGACCATTGGTCTGATGACCCAGTATGACACTTCTTATGTTCTTATGTTCTTACTCACTTTCCTTTTTATCTTTTTATTAACTACAGGTTCCCTGTCAGTCTGTACTTAAGTGCTGGTGCAGCTCTGTGCAACCCAACTCTAATCCTCACCAATATGGCCAGTGGGAGTGGTCTACTATCCATACCCAATGAGCGAATCAAAGGACATGGAAGAGGAGGACGTGGTGGTAGAAGGCAAAGGTATTCCCAAGTGTGGAAATACTTTGTTCAGAGTCCTGAAATGCGACCAGACAAAGTTAGATGCACACATTGCAAGGATCTGATTCAGAGGAGCCCTGATGGTGGAATGAGTGTCATGCACTACCACCTCAGTCATGTATACAATATCCAATTGGCCAACATAAGGTGCCGCATTCCGAATTCACAAGAAATGGATACTGCACCAGCACCAGTACCCACTTCTGTGACTATGTGACTATGTCGCAGACTATGTCGCAGTCAATGTCGCAGTCGATGTCGCATAGTCGCAGTCTATGTCGCAGTTGCTGCCACTGCCGTAATAGGCAGCGGTAGCACCATTTAAGTGGGTCAACAATGGTGCATCAACCCCCAGCCACAGGGCCAGCATCATCAAAATGAACTAGAGTCCCTGTGACAGAGACACATCCTCCTGATTCCAATGATGCTGACGAGCATAACCCGCACCCAAGTTTCTGTGTCTGACTCTGATGACCCCTCTGTCTCCACAACTGAACCCCCACCAGCTGAATCACCACCACCAGCAGCTGCTGCATCACAGCCAGTGGCACCTCCATCAGCTCCACTCCCTGCTGCAGCGACAAGCACAACCATATCTAAAATATTTCTTAAGTTGCAGAAATCTATAGATAAAACAAGACATTCATGTAATGAACCACTTGATTCCTTAAAAGTTTCACAGAATTCCATACGAGCTACGCAGAGTGTTGTTGCGAAGGTTGAGTTTGAGAAAAATACATTACTTCAGTATTGGAGACTTGCAAGGGAAAGAATAATATGGCTCTATAACAATGCCCCGTACTTGAAGCGTGTGCCGTCGCGCACCACCAAGATGCTCAAGCTGCAGGCGCATGCAGGGGTTGCAGCAGCACTGGTAACTGATTACTTTTGCATCTCCTGATTTTGGTACGTTAACATCCCATGTTGTCATTCTCTCATGGTTGTCTTTATTACTTGACAGTGGCTCTTGCTGCTTGTTTAATGTTGCATGTGTATAAATGTGCATGTCCATACATTCAAAGTCTGATTTTGTATCTCATTCTAGCCCATCCACTACATTTTCTAACATTTACTGCAGTTTCTAGTATACAAGTACCCTTTTATTGAATGCTCTCACATCATCTTTCTCATGCACTTACTATTTCGTATTTCCTCTCTCCTTGCAGTTGTTAACTTGTTTTCTGGTGGTTGCTAACTTTTACTTTAACCTTAGCTAATTTTAATTGCTAACTTTTATATTTTATTTTAATTTAGCAACTTAATTTACCAAATTTTAATGTAGTCACTTTTTGTTGCTAATTTTTACTTTAAGTTTTAATTTTAACCTTCGGCTACACCAGTTACTTTTATTGTGTGAAAAATCCATTTCATGGAAGTTGTACCATTAGTTGATAAATGTATATTACTTATTCTTGATGTTTCACTCATTTCCTGTTTTCCCTACAGGTTTTCCCACAGGTATCTATCCTGTTTCATCCTCCTTTTGAACCCTTCCATGTACTAGTACCACACCAATGGATTCAATTTTCTATTCCAGTCCAATTGCTACTAGACTTTGAAGAAGAAATCCACACTGTGTCTTCAATTAAAAGGGCCAAATGTTGGCGTGACATTCATGGACTCTGCTTTAAAATGTGTTTTCTGTGTGAAACATTGGTTTTCAAAATGTGTTTTCTGTTGTCAAACCATTACAAATTTTAAGTAATACCATGTCCAAACTAATAATGAAAAAACTTATTTTTGAGAGCAGTTAATTGTTTTATCTGCTGTCTCCATTCTGTTTTTTTAGAGCAGTCACTTTGTTGTATCTGTCTCCATTCATCTCTGGGATTGCAATGTCACCCTTTTCAGTGGCTTTCTGCGTAAGTTGTCACGGTTTGCAATTTATGTATAATCATTTAATTTTTTTGGAGGAACCTGATTGCCCTGATCAGACACATTATGTGGTGGGGTTTTTTTTGTTTTGTATTATCATTACAGTGATAATACAAATCACTGATTTGTACAAATCACTGATCTGTAATGATCATTATCGTTACAGCAGTTCCTTTGGAGGTAACCAAAGCAACCTCCTTTGGAGGTAACCAACCTGGGAAGTTGGCAGCACCAACCTCTTCACTTTGTTTAATTTAATGTTGAAGTGTAAGACAGCTTCAGTCGCAGTATGTTTCTAATTCTGGGATTTAGCACCTTTGGAGAATAAAAAACAATCACTTTCTCACGTTGACATAGAAGATCTAACAGTATTTTCGTTAATGTTTCAAAGCATGTCAAACCAAATACTAATTTGACAAGTATTTGGTGTAATTTTACCTTTAGGTCTTTTACATTATTTATTTATTTTTAAATGATATTTAGGAATTACTCTCAACCCCCCAAAAGTTGATATGTTACCAACAGTAGTTCAGTTTCAGTTGCACCTTGATCACTATGATGAAGTGTAACTTGTGCATGCTGTTATGTGATCCTACTACAGGTACATATTTGACTATACTTAATTTTGTTTTTTATTTTGTTTTACTTATGTCCACAAAGAAGCCAGCTTTGAGGCTGTTTATTAATAAAGAAATTAATCTGCTATCTCTTGGGAGATGGAAAATGAATTATTGCAGGCATTTATTGCTTCAAATTCCCCTTCCCAGCTTCCACCATTCACGATACTGTGAGGTGGTTTTTCTGAAATGCAAATTTAACTCAGATAGGTGGGGAACCTTTACTCTCTTGGGGGTGGGGCCCACTTGGAAAGCCGGCACAAGCTCTGAGGTCGACTCTGCATCAAAGTTGGGTTGCGGGCAATTAATGGAGGCTCCCAAAGACAGGAGGGCTATGGATCTGTGTGCTATATGGACCTGTCAGTGTCCCCTATAATTGTTTGCATGACCTCATCTCTGCTCCCTTCATGAGATTAGTTTTCCAGTGATTGGAGGTGGAGGTAAGAACTGGATCCAGGGCAGGGAGTCATGGAGGGACCAGATCCAGGAAGAGAAAAGGCCGAGGCCATGTAAAAACTTCACAACGGCCACAGTTTTGTCCCTGTTCTCACTCATTCATCAACCCCATTGTGTCAACTCCTGCAATTTCCTTTTAAATTCAGTGCTTAATTTGTGGGGGTGGTTTCCAGGTCTCAGCCCTGGCAATTAAGTTCAAGGGAGGGCTGACCCCTGGGAAATATTCCCATAAGGAGAGTGCACCCTGAAATTTTAAAGTGTAATATTGGCCATTTCAGGGTTAGATATGAAAGCCAGAAGAACCCTTAATGGTTTATTTTCCTTTAATTAATAACTTATTTGGGTGCATGGCCCATTCCCATCCCCTGCGCTGGCCATCACATAGATTCATATCAATAACTACTGTTTTATATTCAGCTGTAGAGAGGCAGGTTAGTCTAATGATTAGACTACTAGCTGGAGAGAAGACCAGGATTCTTTTCCTTGCTCTGTCAAGTTCTGGGGCAGGAAGCGTGGCTTGTGTGAGGCCGGTTTGGGTCCTTGAGATTCATTTTTTAAAATAAATTAAGCACTGTTTAATTTTTAGTGTCTCTCTGGAGCCAGCAGCAGGAGGTCCTCCTCCAATTCCTTCCTTCCCCCGCCCTTACTGGATGCATTCCATTCACTGAAAGAAGCCTGCTGCAGGAGGCCCACCCTCCATTCTTTTTCCAGCCCTCCTAACAGTCAGAGTGAGAAAGAACCCTGCCTCACTGGTTTGGCAACTAAAGGATATTCTTTTCTGACAAGACAGAGATTCCTTTATCATTCCCCTACCAGTACCCTCACCCACCTAACCCAGCCCTTAAAAAAATGGGGAAAAGGAAACTTTCTTCTATGAGAGAAGCACTTAATAGCAACCTCTTTGAAACTCCCTCAAATAATCTGTATCCACCAATCATTGCATGGAGCAATGATGCGTCCTTGTTTGGAAAAATGCCTGGCCAGTGGCCAGCTCCAAATGGTGTAATGCGCATTGCTTTGTTGTTGAAGGGATTTTGTTGTAGACCTCCCATCTGCATACTGAACCTGGGGAACACTGATTATGTAATGGCCTACTATGCCCACTGATTCTGGCTTGATGAGACACCTAACTGAATCAAAATACTTCCAAGGCACCCCTTTCTGCTTCCTAGGCCTTCCCCCAGCTGTAATGATGGGTAGAGGTGATGCGGCTGGAGCCTTTACCGTGCCGCAATTCCATTCCTAAAATTTGGCATCTGATGTTGCGTCCCGCGGAATTCCACTCAGAAACTCCGTGGTTCTGCATTTGCTGCTACAAGAATACGCAGATGTGGCATTTATGTGCTTTAATGTTTTTTCCGATCATCACCGTTGTTGTGTACAATCGGTGGCCTTTTTCCGCCTTCCGCCAATTTAATATATGAGAGACAGTCATGAGTGTTTATCGCGGTTCCGCGAAGGGAGTATGCAGCGCTGGTGCACTGCTGCGCATGTGTGTGCTGTGCTGACTGCTGGTGTTGTGTTGTCCCTCTGTGCCACAATCATTGCCCATTCTTCTCAAATACATACATGCACATGTTCTGGGTGGGAGTTCAAGGAACGGTCTTTTTATTTAATGGTAAATTGATCTTTTATGTAAATGTAAATTGACCTCCAAACTAAAGTTTTTTTAAGCAAAACTCCTGGTGGGAGTTTAAGATGACCTGTGTATTGGCTGACTGAGTCATTTTTTACATCATCGGACTGGTACAGAAAGTTGAAGGAATGAAGCCCATGCAGAAGAGTTTGTTACAATACTCATTCTGTGCACTGCCTCTGTCTAGAAGAAGTCAGAACTCTGTAGTTCACAACTCCTGCAAACTCAATACAGCATGGTGTCATAGTTGTTAAGGTTCATGCTTGTGGTACAATTTAAAGCTGTCTTTTCGTGGGTTTGAATCCTCACTATTCCATGTCACTTACAAATTATTTTTTTTAACTTTTACATTACTGTTATTGTATGTTAATCATAACATTATTGCTGTGTTGTGTTATCGGGACACAACGAGCAGTGTCCCTTCCTTTCCCCTCTAGGCACTCGGAGTCACAGCACAGCTGAGAGATGAGCTGAGTGAATGACATTCATCTGCATCATTGAAAGTTTGCCTTCTTTAGTGTTCCATGACTGGTTTTTTTATAGCATTAAACCTTTGTATGTGGTCACACTCAGAGATGTGAATGATAAAGACATGAATGATAAAGTCCATACAGTTCTTTGCATGTTGAGTCAGTCTACAATTACTATTTCTTGTTTAGTTGTTAACTTAAAACAAGAATGATCACTCTGCGTTTCTACTGCTTTTACTGAGGCACGCTGCGCCATCTGAGACCCTCCCCACCCATGCTCCCACCATATAGACAGAGACGGCTTAAAGCTGTAGCCGGACAGAGCAGCCTCACTTCGCCCACACGGGTCATTTAATAAGCAACGGACGCACACCAATAAGCACAGACCTTCCCTGTGACTGACAGCTGACAGTCACAGGCATTTAATGCAGGGAGGCAGGCTTTATTTCATGTTGGCCATGTGAAAGCATGCCCCGACCTCTAAGCCCTTGGAGTCACAGTCACAGGATGAACTGAGTGAATGACATTCATCTGGATCACACACACACCACCACGCCTACCTCTTTGGGTGATTTCAGACGTTACGGGGCCCTTTGGCCCCGTACCGAAAGCACTGGATTCATTCCCCCCCCGGGGTAGCCCCGTAACGCCATATCAGACGTGCCGGGGGGATCCCGGTGGGGAATCTGGGAGGGGGCAGGGCCGTGCGGTGCAACGTGCAGCCGCACGGCCCCGCCCCCTCCACGCACCCCGCCGCCCGCCCTCCGAGGAGACGGGTGGGCGGCGGGGCCATTGCGGCTGTCACGTCGGGCCAGAAGCGCCATGGCCCAGGATCCCGCTGGGGATCCCGGGCTGTGGCACGTGGCCAGACGTTACTTTTCATTGGTCCCTGCCCGTTTGACCACGCTTCCCAGGACATTCCCCCGGCTAGCCCGGGAAGCGTGGTTCAAACTGACCCCATGTGGGGATTCACCATGGCGAACATCTGGTGGCCACCAAACAGACGTTCGAGACACGGTGACCACAGGTGGGTATTCACCATGGTTCACCGTGATCTCGTAACGTCTGAAAATACCCTTTGTTATGTTAACAGTTAACAGTAAGTAGGGTTGAGAGTGAACGTTACATTCACTCAAAGCATTAGGAAACTATAAGTCCCCCACTCCCTGTCCCCTCCCCCCCCGACCAAGAGTGTTTCAACTTTCAACTATTAGAGGTACTAGCCTCTAGTAGTGGAACTAGAGAGCCTCTAGCCTTATAAAGTAAGTAGGCATACATACACACACACACCCATTTTAAAGCCAAAATGGGTACTCGTGAGATACTAAATGAGTAGTGCCCATTGGCTAATCCACAAATGGTAGGTTGAATAATGCATATTTGATGGGTATCCCCATTTATTTATTCAAATGCATAGTTCCCAATCCCATCCATTCCCAACTATGGATGCATAGTTTCCCTCTCCACCCCTCCAGGCCACACATCCACCCTGATCCCTCTGCACTCCTCAAGGCCATACACTCACCCTGATCCCTCTGCACCCCGCCAGG
>QEPC01009496.1:824662-841222 GCA_003113815.1 Sphenodon punctatus | reverse complement strand
GCCCCCCCGGGGGGTTCTCCCATGCCCCCTGTTCCCCTCCCCTTGGTTGCCCTTACCCTTTTCCTGGGTGCCTCCTCCGGGCCCGTTCCGGCCATTGTCCCTGAGGCGCCGTGACCCGGCTGCAGCTGTGGGTGTTGTGCCCGGGCCGCCTCCCTGGTCGGGTGCTCCCATGTGCCCCCTTCCTGCACCTGTGCCCCCTCAACCTGCATCGCTGAGCCTGCCTGCACCTCCTCCACCTCCTGGCCCACCACTGTCACTATCTGTGCCTCCGCTCTCTTCCGCCTCCCTCCTCGCTCCATCCCGCCACGCTTTTCAGACGTTCAGGGCCTTTTGGCCCTGGGGGGGGGTTGAGCGTGGTTCACTGTGGTTGAGCGTGATCTCATAACGTCTGAAGTCACCCCATGTTGCAAAAATACCGTGATAGCCAGCCCTGCTGTGCTGATTGACTATCACGGAGCAGGGGCTGTTCCATGATGCAGAAATACCGTGATAGCTGGCCCTGCTGATTGACTATCATGGAGCAAGGCCTGCTCTGGTCGTTGCCACTTGGCAAGGCTAGGAGTGGCAGGGGAAGCATGGCACAAAACACAACACATATTAAGGGTGCTTTTGAAGTTTCATTTATTATTTATACAAAGAAATAATTTTGTTACATGCCTGAATGAAATTAGAAAATGTACCCTCCAGCCCACACTGGAGCAGGCAGCCGGGGGAGTGGTCGGGGAGTGTCACTATAATAATAATAATAATAATAATAATAATAATAATAATAATAATAATAATAATAAATACTTTACTTACTATATTTATTGATATAAGTTTTTGAAGTCTATTAGTTTGACTTTGTGAGATAGATGAAAAAAAGTTCTTCAATAAATGAAGTCTCTCTTCCACTGCGGCTCTGGAAAGGCTCAAGTCCAGGGATAAAGAATAAGGGGAAAGGGTGCTCCTTTCAATTGAGGGGGCCAAAATTCAAACAGTGGGTTTGACCCTTCACCCTTAGAAGAAACACCAAACAGAGAGCAGCGCTCTGAGAGCGGACAGCGGACAACTTTCAAGCACAGCGGAAAGGCTAAGCTGCAGGGAAAAATGTTTCCACTGGAATAGAAATGCGGAAGACTCCACAACTGCCCAGATGTAGCAGCAGGGATGTAAAATGTGGAAAGTAGTTGCAAACTGTGGCTGAGCCGCTAAAAGCCACTGCCTCGGCAAATGCATGCGGCAAAGCAGCACACCATGGAAAAAGCGTGAGGGATAGCTGTCTCTGTTGTGCTGTGCAGCTAGCAGCAGAATAGCTTTTTCCAATGGAAAAAGCCATCGTATGACTTTGCCATTTCAGCCCTAGTATTAGAGTCATACTTCTTGTCCACTAGTCTTTTTTCAAGTTAAGTATACAAGAACTTTTTAGAGCCAAGATATATATTTTATTGTTTATTTAGATTTTTACCCTGCCCTATCCCAAAGGCTCAGGGAAGGTATCAATATATAAAATTATATGTAAAAATAAGTATAAAATAAAATGCATAAAATACATTACAATATCAAAATCCACTAAAAGACCAACCCGCTATGGCCATATATTTATTCAAATACCTGTACCAATGACTGAAGACAGATAGTATTTTCTATTTTAAATGTTAGCTTCTCTGTTATCTGAGAGGCACATGGTTTAAATCACTAATTTTGGACATTGCCTGGCTAAATCATACATGGGGTTTTGTAGGATTAGGAGACAGTTTCTCATTGTACTATCTAGGACTTTAGCCACATCTTTTATCTCTCATTAACTGTAATGGGACTCACATGGCTAAAACCAGGCATGATACTTCAGAAACCCAGAGACTTGAGAAAAATTGTCAGCGACAAACCTTTTTGCATTTGCACCCTGTAATTGCTCCTCGACCACCAGAGCTATTATTTTGTTATTTGGCACTAATACCCTTCTGCCTCAAGATGTGTTAACAGATGCCATGGGAAGTTCATAGGCATAATAGTTTTCCTGCTGTGGCCAGTCAGATGTGGAATGCAGAGTTACTGTTTCATTCCAGAGTTACCCACAGTGAGGTGGCTATAATTAAAAATAGTATTTCAATTAAATTAAATTTATGTCATTGGTAAAAAAAAATTTCTGTTCCTAGGGTCATGAATTTTCATTTTCCAAATCATTGCAAAATAGTTCTACTTTTGCAGCGAGCCTCTTCAATGTGGCTAGGTTTTATGGTTCTTAACTGGGCGCTGTTTGTGTATAGCTCATGGTCTTGACTTAGTTCATCAGTCTCTCTTTGTTCAAGAGTGCAGCTGTGTGGGCTAAAAACATTCAATGAGTTATTAGGAGAAAACTTTGATTCTCTAAGTGTTTATGGCTGAAAACAGACATGACGCTAACCACCCTTTAACCACCCTTGGTGGTTATTTATGCATGTTGCAGGGCTGTATTGGTGCCCTATGCAGTCCTGAACATGCATAAATGACCACCAAGGGTGGTTAAAGGGTGGTCAGCGTCATGTCTGTTTTCACCCTATGTTAGCTTTGTGAAATTAGCACAATAAAATTAAATAGATGTTGGTATAAACCGGGCTGGGTAAAGTTCCCAAGCCCAAGAGCCTCACATCAAAAATTTTATATCCCTGAGAGCTGCAACATACATTTCACTGTTTGCAGTTTCCCCAGTCATGACTTTGGTGGGAGCTGAAAGCAGAGCTGCTTCCTTCAAATCTCAAAGCTCTGGATCCCAAGTGGTCAGGTGGTCTCAGACAACAGCAATAGAGGAACAGGGTATGCTCCCATGGCCCTGGAGATGGTGGCCGAAATGGTCCATCAAACTCAGCATCCTGTTATCTGACAGTGACCAACCTCGATCACATGGGAGAAGAACCAACAGTCACAGTGGGTAATCCGTTCCCTTTTGTTCACTCCCAACTCCCGACAGTAAGAAGTTCATCCCGTAAGCTACTTGGTTAAAAGCCATTAATGGACCTACTCTCCAAGAATTTATCCAGTCTTTTTTTAAACCCAGCTATACTACTGACCTTGACACTGTCCTCTGGCAACAAATTCCCTAAGTTAATTATGCATTGAGTGAAAAAGTACTTCTTTTTATTTGTTTTAAATCTGGCCAGCAGCTAGTTTCATGGAGTGTCCCCTAGTTCTAGTACTATTTGAAAGGGTAAATAACCATTCCCTATCTACTCATTTCACACCACTCAAGATTTTATAAACCTCTATCATGTCCCCTCTCAGTCTTCTCTTCTCTAAGCTGAACAGACCCATCTTGTCAAGACTCTCTTTGTACGTAAGTCATTCTATACCCTTTATCATTCTTGTTGCCCTTCTCTGTACCTTTTCTAGTTCAGCTATGTCTTTTTTGAGATGGGGTGACCAGAACTGCACACAATATTCCAGGTGCAGTTGCACCATCAATTTGTATAGAGGCATTATGACATCCTCAGTTTTATTCTCTATCCCTTTGCGAATAACTCCTAACATTCCGTTTGCTTTTTTGACTGCTGCTGCACACTGACTGGGCTGAGGATTTCAGTGTATTGTCCACAATCACTCCCAGATCCTTTTCCTGAGTGGTAACTTCTAGCTTAGTACCCAGCATTGTGTACTCATAGTTTGGAATATTTTTCCCTACGTGCATCACTTTGCACTTGTCCACATTAAATCTCATCTGCCATTTAGATGCCCTTACCCAGTGTTGTAAGATCCCATTGCAGTTCTTCACAATCTGCTCATGTTTTAATTACCTTGAATAACTTGGTGTCATCTGCAAATTTGATCACTTCACTCTTAGTGCCCTTTTACAGATCATTAATGTCTAAGCGTTGCATGAGGCTCCTGAGCTACCATTTGCCCACCTCTGATAGTATACTCAATATTATGTCTGCAAATTAGATCCATTAGGTACATTGATTTTTGTTCTGCAGAATATTTAGATATTCCAAAATTAGCTTCATTTCAAAATTAGCAACATTTGAGGGATGGAAAATTCCCCAAATTATCTGATCAGAAATGTCAAACAGACATTTATATTTGTTTGGTCAAAATGAACAAAAAGTGAAACAGTGTTTGGCTATAACTTACTATTTTACTTTTTTAAAAAGAGACATAGAGAATATTTTAAGCCGGAACAAGATTCTTATCCTGATTGATAGTTTGATATCAAATGCCATTTTGGTTCAGTGTTCATTTTAAGTTGAAAATCCAAAACAAAATATCACTTTATGTTGAAATGAAACAAACATTTTTTGGCTGATTGTGGTTAATATCTAACCAAACTTCTGCTTCTTCATAGACTTTGCTTATACCTTTACTGGAGTGAAGCAACTTAATGCCAAATACCAGATCTCGCAGTATCAAGTGCAGGCTGATCAGTTATCCTGGGTTCAGGTCAGTTTGGATATTCTGGTGGGGTTGGGTCAGGCTACAAGCTATCAGTGACATAGGGTGTTTTCAGATGTTACTGGGCCGCTTGGCCCCGTACTGAAAACAACCCTTTCATTCCCCGCCGGGGTCACCCCGTCACGCCATATCAGAGGTGTCGGGGGGATCCCGGCAGGGAATCTGGGAGGCGGCGGGGCCGCGGGGCACAATGTGCGGCCGCATGGCCACGCCCCTCCACGCAACCCTCCGCCCGCCCTCCAGGGAGACGGGCGGGCGGCGGGGCCACTGCGGCCGCCGCGTCGGGCCGGATGTGCCGTGGCCCAGGATCCCGCCGGGGAACCCAGGCTGTGGCAACCAGCCAGATGTTACTTTTTTTTGGTCCCCGCTGAGGATCTTTTTGACCACGCTTCCCGGGACATTCCCCCGGCTANGCCGTGGCAACCGGCCAGACGTTACTTTTTTTTGGTCCCCGCTGGGGATCTTTTTGACCACGCTTCCCGGGACATTCCCCCGGCTAGCCCGGGAAGCGTGGTTCAAATTGACCCCATGCGGGTCTTGACCGTGGCGAACATCTGGCAGCCGCCAAACAGACGTTCGAGCCACAGTGACCACAGGTGGGTATTCACCGTGGTTCACTGTGATCTCGTAACATCTGAAAATACCCATAGTCTGTATGGCATGCCTATTATTAATTATTATTATTATAAACATTTATATAGCACCAGTCATGTACTTGGTGCTGTACAGAAGCCTTTTGCCTTTTGCCAATATGTCAAGACCACTTGGTTAACTGCTTTGCTATGCCTTCTTTGTCACATGGTTCCAATGCCCTCCTCAATTCCAAATTCTTGCTTTGCCTACATCTTCCTGGTCCAACTAATAAATGGTTCCTTCTAGAAACCATTCCTATGGTCTTCCTGCTCAGTGTGGACAAGACACCAGGAACATCAGGGCCGGATCTGGTCTGTGATAGACTTCCATCTGGCCTGCAGCCTTCACATCCAATGTTATTAAATATCAGTTATTTTAAAAATAAAATAAAATATAATTTACTGGATGGCATTATGCAATAGCAGCACCAAACTCTGCATGGTTAACTTGAAAATCTTGTGTCACTAAGCTGAACAGGGTTTGACTACCTCTGCACTATATAAAACAGCATACACTGGCCGCACAATGAAGATTTCTGTGCAATTTGGCCCATCAAAAAATTGCCATGAGGCAATCTCTAACCTGTGGTGGCCAGTAAGTTGGACATTCCTGTGCTAGTGAATCATTTCAGGTTACGCCTTAAGCAAGGCAGCTGGAATCATGTCATGTTTGGATGGCTACTCTACACCTGTGACAAGTTCAGACAGGGATGCAAAATCAAGTTAATCAAGACCTCTCAGATAAGTTCCAATCGAATGAATAAAATGTGCAAGTATAGGCTGAAGCCAGAATAGGAATTAGATTTCTGTATAAGGCAAATTAATGAGTAGTAAGAAATTGAGTCAGAGAACATTTCCCATTTATGCTTGGCCTTCTTGACCTACAACAGCCAGTAAAATGACTTCTTTTCTTATATTCCTATTTGATGTCAGAAGGGAAAATCTGATTGTAAAGTAAGTTGAGATTGTTAAAGTCCTACATACTAATCCCTTTGAGCTGCTTAACAATACACACTCTCCCCCAACAACAAAGTTACACTTGATGGCTTTGGAATTTCTCTGAATTACTTTCCCTTTTTACTATGCTAATAAGACTTCTGAATCATAATAGAATTTCTGATATTAAATACTGCAAGAGAGATAAGTGAGTTTCTGATGAAAATGTGTGTTATCATGTTCTAAACTAAAAAAAGAGTAAGTAGTTAGGAGTTGAGACATATATTGCTTTTCATGCAGTGCAGCCTTTTCATGGAATTACTTGCCTGCTTTTATATAGGTTTCATTATTGTATGGATAACAGATCCAATAATATGTTTACATTCAGAACAAGATGCAATTTTCAGACTTCAGTGTACACATGAATTTGCCATGTATAGTAGTAATATTTTCTATTTATGCATAGCTTTGCATTTTTCTAAGCAAAGAGAAAACATTAATTAAGGTCCAAATACACAGGTCTATATAATGAAAGCAATTACTTGGGAGGAAGGTGTTAGGAAAAAAATATTGATATTTTAAAAACAATAAGGTTAAAAACCATTTATGATGATGGTAAAAACTAAGGCCACTTCCAGACATTCCCCACCCACCCCCGGCGCATATTCTGGCTGCGGGTGGGAATGTGCAGCTTGGATATGCGTGGGGATTGGCTGGTCTGAAAGCTGCCCCCGTGCGACTTTACCGGCAAACACGCACAGGGACGCAGAGATCGATATCCTGCTCTGCATCCCTGCACATGTCTGCCAGCAAAGCAGCATGGGGGGAATTTCAGACCAGCTGATCCCCGCACATATCCTGGCTGTGCATTCCCCCTCGCAGCCAGAATATGTATTGGGGAGGGGTGGGGAATGTCTGAAAGTGGTCTCAGTATCAATTGATAACACAGTAAAAGCAGGTTGGGAACTATGTGCTAGCAAACATTTAGGGAGGTTGTAATAGGTAAATTAGTTTCCAGGGGGCAAGGTCATTCACCTTCCCTCCTCTTCTGGGTGGGTTTTTGTCTCCTAACTGTGGCTTGGGGATGGGCCACTCAGAAAGAAAACCATATCTGGAAGCCCCTTGATTCCAGGCTAAGACTTTGGATTGGTAAGCAAAGGTAACAGGAGACAGCCCATTAGTGGGTCTGTTTCATGGACTTCCTCCATCATTGTTATTTATTGTGGAATAACTAACATGTTTGTACCACTCTTCTGGTGATTGGTAGAAAAACTCCTTTTTATCACATTTTAATGATCCTGAGAACAATAGGGTGATTAAATGTATGTAATGGTTTGTTAACCTGGAAAAAGTAATAAGCAGTCAGTTTGGAGGCTGATGAAAGGAATGTTCAAGATTTTTGCTGTTGGGAGTGTGCTTTGGGGAAGTCCAGCTGCTCAGGGAGGGGAGCCCTCTGAAATGACTGAGAGTTATTTTTACTTTAAAGCTGAGGGAAGGGAATTTGAGAATTGTTTTTTTCCCTTTGATCCTGAAGATAAGCAGAATATGATCCTTCTGTTTGACTTTGAGGCAAGGGAATTTGGGAACTCTGTTTGTTTCTCTGACTGTGAAGAGAGGAACCTGAAATACTCTCTAATTCAACCATGAAAGAAAAGAACTTGGGACTCTGTTTATTTTAAGCTCTGAAAAAGACTGGGTTAAATCACCACCTGGGGCTGCACAAGAAGCCTTTGTGTCAGTGTTACTCTTTTCTGTGGCTAGGCCACCTGCGCAAGCCCCCTGTTGCCCTGTGGTTGCTGAAGTATTTCTGTCTTTAGCAGTTGGGCAGCCTTGTTCTGTCTCCCCTGCTGCTGCAATAGTGGCTTCCTTCTCTGATGGCTTCCTCTCCTGCTTTTTTTGTTATGGCAGGTGAGAGCTCCCAGAGGTCTTGAAACTCCTTTCAGACTGATCACTTAAAATAGAACCATGTTGGTCTCTTACCGAGGCTTATTCTTCCTATTTTTCCAAAGGGAAGGGCCAGGCTACAGCAGGGCTGTGTTCAAAAATACAAAAAGGTGAAGTTTTTTTTAAAAAAAGATTATTAATTCTACAACTGTTAATCATGCAACTTATGACAATCAGACTTATATGGTTCAATGGAATAAGATGGTTGCTAGTTCTTTTGAATATTTTCATATACCAGTCCTAATTTCTTAAAATTTGGGTGACTTTCCTAAACAGTGTTATGAAATACTTCATAACTTCTTGTTCAATGTGTATATGCAGCCACTTGGCGAGGTTGTGAGATGGTATGGGGTGCGGTATCATCAATATGTTGATGACACCCAACTCTACCTCTCATTTTCATCTGACCCAGACCTGGCAGTCTCGGTGTTTACCCGATGCCTAGTGGCTGTTGGGGATTGGATGAGGCTCGCCTGGCCACCATCATCCATGCTTTCATTACCTTGAGATTGGACTATTGCAACACACTCTACGTGGGGCTACCTATAGCGATGGTCCGGAGACTGCAGCTAGTGCAGAATGCTGTGGCCCATCTCCTTATGGGGATGGGTCACCATGAGCACATTACACCAGTGCTCCGGGCTCTGCACTGGCTGCCTATAGTCTTCCGGGTCCAATTCAAGGTACTGGTTTTGACCTATAAAGCCCTATAAAGCCATGGCCTGACTTATCTGCAGGACCGTCTTGCTCTCTATACTCTGGAGAGGCCTCTGCAGTCTGCTGGGGGCGCCCTTCTTGAGGTCCCCTGTGTGGCCTGGACAGGGCGTTCTCAGTGGCTGCACCTAGACCGTAGAACTCCCGGTCCCCAGATCTCCCCTCCTTCCACCATATGTGTAAAATCTGGCTCTTCTGCCTGGCTTTTGGCGAGAGAGATGGGGTGTAGGGTGGGATGGGGGGATGGGGCAGTTTTGGTTTTGTGCCTTCCTTTTTATTGTATTTTATGGTTTTATTGATTTTATATGTTTTAAACATTGAAAGCAGCCCTGGGCTGCTTGGAGCAGGAGGGGTGGGGTATTAAATGATTTCATAAATAAATAAATAATAAACTCTATGTGGGCAAGCAGTGGAAGAGGTATTTCATGCACTCTTTGATTGCCCTATATATGAAGCCCCACGGGCACGTATGGCTCAGAAGATACAAATACATCAAGAGGCTCATAGGAGGCAAAAATTCATCTTTTTATTTGGGGATAAAAACTGTGAGCGAACAGAGCTGGCTGCAACTTTTGCTCGGGAGATGATCAAATTGAGGAAATTATATACCTATAATATGACCTCCGGAGAAGGTCATGATGGAGGGGGGTTTTGAGAGTATATTGAATAATTGTTATTAAGGAGGTTGTTAAGTTGTCATCTTGGATTGTTTAAATTTATTAAAAGTGTAGGAGTATGGTTGTTGTTATGGAGGATACCTTAATACTGAATTGAATTGGGAACTGTTACATTATATATTGAACATGGTTAATATCTATAGTTATATTTTATGGAGTTTTTATGTTGTACAATTCGTTTTAATTCATAGATGAGGTTATTGGGTTGTATTTATTTATTTATAATTTTAGATATTTATGTATCGGCCATGGCTGAAGCCAGTGCCTAGTAAAGATTTAATTTGATTTAAATAATAAAAAGAAAGAGGACACTATGTAGAGAGAAGCAAGGAAACATGCAGCAATGAAAAACCAGTTGTGAGTGTTATCCTTTAACTATTTATCCCAAAGTATCTTCACTGAAATCAATGGGATGGCTTTGGAGTAAGTTGTTGGAGAACTGAAGCCTGTTGAAGAGGACTAATGATCCCCTTCTGTGGCTAGTCTGGAGTGTAGGTGAGTCTGCCACAGTCTGGCCATAGAGCCTTTCACCTTGGATCAAGCACTAAGGGTTAATATTTTCAGGTCTGGAGGTCTCCAGTTCAGTCCCTGGGGCAGTGGTGATGATGGCAACTGCCACACCAAAGCTACCCCATTCAGGATATTTCTCAGAGCCCTTCATTGCCAGGAATTGTCTTTCAGATGTATGTTGCATGTGGTTAGTCAACTGTAATAATCAAAATTAATTCTCTTTCCTGAAAACTAATTTTTCACACTTTTTTGTTAAATCTTATTTAACTAGGAAGAATACTCGGAGCAGGGATGGCTTCTCTGTATCTGTATTAATACAGATCTTTAGAGATATCTATCATAAAAGAGAGTTCTGTTGAAAGCAGATATTAACCACTGTTTTTTAGACACTCTGTTTTTCATTCATTGCAGTTTGGCATTGTACTGCTGCCATCATCACAAATATAAAACATACCCTCACAAACTCCTTAATGCTTTGCAGTTGTTACCCATGCCCACATCCTTAATGGACTTTCATTAATGTCTGTGCCTTGCTGTGTTTCCCACAGTGAAACAGACAGTGACAAATATCAAATACCACATTGTGCTGCCACAGCCCTAAGATTATGAGAACGGGGTAGCACTCTAAGGGTGTCTTTAGACATAACTCTGTTCAGTGTTCTGTAACACAGTGTCCTGCTGTTACAGTGTTTAGACAGACCGTCAACACAGTGTTCACCCCAAACACTGGAAGTGAACAACTGCCAGGTCTTGACAGTTTAATCAGTGTTTGGGGTGAACACTGTGTTGAGGGCATGTCTAAACAGTGTAACGGTAGGACACTGTGTTACAGAACACTGAACAGCGTTATGTCTAAAGACACCCTAATAGGTAAGATATGTTGCACCCTCCATTATAAAGTCCCAACATTCTATTTGCTATAAAATTGGCATGATTAAAGTCAGAATAGTGAAATTTGTAGTGGAGGATCACCGAAGTAATCGGCACATTCTCTAGGGGTGGGACTACCGAATCATCCGGTATCCGATACTGCCGGTATTTGGTGTACTGGAAGTATTGGATTAAACTGGTGTAATTTACCGGATTCCCCTACCGGATTTTTTTACATTTCAGTCATTCAAATGAATGGCCGCAATGTAAAAAAACAAACAGCCCCCCCCACTTTCCCTCCCCAGTTCAGGCTGCATGGGTGGAAGGGGGGACACCCCCTGCCCAATCTGGCTTTAAAAATTTTTTTCCCCCAAAGTCCCTGCTAGTGCGGGCTCCGGGCCGCCGCTGGCAACCCAGAGCCCGCACCAGCAGGTAGGTTGCTGTATTAGGGTGATCCCTGGGGTGGGGGGTGGTTTAACACCCCCCCACCCCAGGGATCGCCTACCTTGCACTCCGGGCGGCGGTGGCGGTGGTCTGACTCCGGCGGCTTCAGCGCTGGCTGTGACTGCCGGCTTCAGCGCTACTAGGCCTTCCAGTGAAACCCAGAAGTTCACCGGAAGGCCTAGTAGCGCTGAAGCCGGCAGCCACAGTCAGCGCAGAAGCCGCCGGAGTTGGACCACTGCCGCTGCCGCTGCCTGGAGCACAAAGTAGGCGATCCCTGGGTGGGGAGGTAGGGTGATCCCTGGGGTGGGGTGTGTGTTAAACCACCCCCACCCCAGGGATCACCCTAGTACCTGCTGGTGTGGGAACCGGGTCACCGGCGGTGGCCCAGAGCCCGCACTAGCAGGGACTTCGGGGGAATTTTTTTGTTTGTTTAAAGCCAGGCTGGTCAGGGTGGGTGGGGAGTGTCCCCCCTTCCACCTGCGCAGCCTGGGAGGGGGAGGGGGGAGGTTTTTTGTGTTTTTTTCATTGACTTCAATGGGGACAGTTCCCCATTGAAATCAATGGAACAAATCCAGTACCAGTAAACCGGTACACAAATCCGGAAATCTGGTTTTTAAAAATCTGGTAACCGGTAAATTCGGTATCCAGTAATTGCCCTGATGTCCCACCACTTGTATTCTCTCCAAAGTTCAGTCAATTTGGTTGGATAACAGCTGAGATATTGCAGTTTGAAAACTGTACTTTGAAAGCCATTTTTGTTCAAAGGTTAGACCATCTCACTCTCGGCAGGGTAAAGGAGTATTCTGTTTATTGGGAGGAGATGTAAACCTTTTAGGAAATTCAAAGTGGCTGGTGAGGTGTGCCTTTCATTTACTTTTTGTAAATCAAGTTAGTAGTTTTTAATTTATGTCATCTTGAAAATTCAGTGTTAGCCTATGGAGACCATCCTGAGTGTGCAGTGTTTGTGAACATTCTATGTGTAATGCAGAGACTGTTTAAAAGCAAACAGTCTTAAATACTGGGGACTACAACTCCCAGAAGACACTGCTTTCTAGAGCCCATTGGTGCTGGGGAAAGAGAGGGAACTGAACCTCCCAGGGGGCAGCATGAGTGACTGGTCAGCCATGTTTGGAGCTGATCTGGTGTGGAGAGGCAAGGCCCATGGAAGGGAGAGAGCTGAAGGTCATTCTGTTCTGATCCCGCACAGCAGGCACCTCAGCTTGGGGGCCATGGACACTGAGATGGCTAAACAACAGAGCTAGCTAATCCTGCAGTGATATTTAGGGTGACTGCTCTTGCCCCCTAAACCTGCCCAGAATCACAGAGTGCATGGATTTCAGTAACAGCCCTTCCCCCTCCAAAAACGTGAGGTGTGTGGGCTGCGGCTCCAGTGGGGTGCCCCATTGGAGGAACATGACTGGGGCCAGAGCACTGGAGTTTGTCTGGGATGGTCTCAGGTGCAGGAAGAGGGCAGAGTTTTATTCTGGAGACAGAAACAGGAGGCTACAGGCAGGATGAAATCAATCTTCTTTCATTGCTTCTCCTTCCAACTTTCCCAACACCACTAAGGAATGAGGCATATGCAGGCTGATTCAGTGGGCAATCTGCAGGAGGGGGAGAGGGAGATGGTGGGTCCTGTACAGAGCAGCCCTGTGGGGGAGAGTGGAAAGTGTAGTCCTTTTGGGAGGACTCTAAGAGCGAGACTCAGCCCAGGGAGGGAAATCCTATGGGGGAGCATGGAGAGAGGAAGCATACACAAGGGAGAGGAGCATTAAGGGGAGAGAGTAGGGGCAGAGCCTCTGTAAATAACTTCCACAGTGGAAGTCATGCACAGGGGGAGCACTTTACAGGGAGAATATTTATTGGGGGTACAGAATATGGAACCCAGTACAGGGGGAGGTCTGCAGAGTGGGGAGTATTGTGCAAGAAAGGGAGCCCTGTTCAAGGGTGAGTAAAGTGGGGGAGTCTTTTAGAAACAGAGGTGCAGAATAGTGGCCATAATTGTGCCGGGGAAGAGCCCTGGACAGAGGAGAACTGAGTGAGGGAGCTTTGTAGTGGTTACGCTGTTCAGCATTCTACTGCAATTAACACAAAAGGTATACAAGTACAAAGTAAATAATAAACAAATCCGACTACAACTGTACAGGATTGCAAGTTTGAGCCACAGAGATAATTAATCAAAATGGATTGTAATTATATAAACCTTGTCAGTACAATAGTCACAAAAGTCAAAAGATACAATGGACAAACCAAGTTCCAAATTCCCCAATACCAAGTATGCAGAAATATATTCAAAAGCTTCACCGAAGGTAAAGGTCCAATACCAAGTATGCAGTAATAAAGTTCAAAAACTTAACTGAAGGTAACGGTACAACATTTTGCTTGAACAAGCGTCTTCAGGAATAAATATCAAAGATCCTGCAATGCCTGGAATAGATATAAATGTATCCTTTTACACAGACTCCCACCCACCTACACCCATCTCCACACACAGAGCCTCCTCCGGTTTTTGGGAGAGCTCCGTGGGTGCAGGTGGGTGGAGGTGGGTGTTGTATGGGAGTGCACCTGCACCCCCGTCCATCTTGCCAATTTGCCTTAATGAGATAATTTACTGTCATGTTAGCGTTTGAGTATATTTTGGTATGCTGCCTTGCCCTTAACCAGATTCTTAAACCGAAGGGTTTTTTGCCTAGGTAATAGTAATTTAGGCACTAACATAATTTTAACTAAATTCACCTGACCAAGCCAAGAGCATTGTAAATTCTGCCAGTTCTCGATTTTGTTCTGAAGCTCACACAGAGTAGGTAAAAAATTATCCTTATACAAGCGCTGTGTTTTTTTAGTAATATTGACCCCTAGATACTTCAGTTTTGTATCAGCCAATTTGAATGGAATATTATTCTGTATATTTTTCAGCTGTTGAGGGGATACATGAAAAAGCAATGCTTGGAACTTGCTCACGTTAACTTTAAACCCAGAAACCTTACTAAAGGATTTAAGTAATGTACAGGGGGAGAGCTGCAGGATGGGCAGTATTATGCCAGGTGGAGAGTCCTGTAAATGGGCACAGCAGAGTCAGGGAACCCTGTACAAGGAGTGAACTAGCCAGGGGGTCCTGTACAGGGGGAGGTCTTCATTGAAAGCAGAATGGCCAGTGTTGCAGAAGGTATTTGAAGGAAGTAACAACCTTCTAAACTGAAGGGAGCAGCTCTTCCACCTTGGTGTTCCCTAAGTCCTGCTCCCATAATGGTTAGCTTACACTGTTCGGCATTCTACTGCGGTAGCAGGACAAATTTTCTCCATTGTATTCTATTTAAGAAAAAACTTGGATATTCCATAATCAAAAATCCTCTTGTTTACATGATGAGTTAACGCTCTTGAAAATTCAATCATGCTTAAAAAGCATGGAAATTGCAAGTTAAGGCTCTTGCCTTAACGTCCGTGCCACGTTAGCAGTAAAGACGTTGTAAAGTCTCACGTATTGTACTCACTTACAACTTGGGTTCCATGCACCCACACTTTGCCTTCATCTTTCAGCTCCAATCCTCTTCCTTTTTGCAGGTCAGGGGCATCACTTAAACTGGAGATACGGGCGCATGAGCTGGCTTCTCTCCTTTCCCCCTATCCTTTCATTTCAGTTGGGGAGAATGGGACAGCTGACTAATGGCTCACAACCGTCCCTCTTACATATCCACTAATCTCCACTGCCCTCCCAGAGTACAGTGAAGCTAGGTAGAGTCATATACAAATGTATAATTAAAACTAACTTGGGTATGCACTGAAATTAATAAAATGGAATGGCCATTGGAAGGAATGGAGGTAACAGCAGTGCCAATTTCTAAATAAATACTGTTGTCATTCCAACATCCAATTAAGTGATTGTGAGATTATACAACACAGCTGCATCTTTGGGAGAGATTTGCAGCAAAACTGCAGCCCTGCAACATGTATAGTAGCTGGGTTGTGGGTGGATAGTGTCTTGTCTGAAAACACCCAGAGAATAGTGGTCAACAGTCTGTGGTCAGAGCGGGCGGAGGTACCAAGTGGGGTTCTTGGAAGGTCTCTCTTAGGGTACTGTTCAATATTTTCATCAGTGAGTTTGATGAAGGGGTGGAGAGTCTACTTATCAGATTTGTCAATGACTCAAAGTGAGGAGTGATTGCAATCTCTTTGAAAGACAGAGTTAGAATTCAGAATAATTTCAGTAAATTGGGAACTCTGGCAGAAAAAGAAGAAGATGAAATTCAGTAAAGACAGATGCAAAGTGTAACAGGGCAGAGTCCCTGAGGGCTGCTGTCCCTTTGAAGAAGCAGAGGGGCTATTTGAGCTGTAGGCACTACATTAAAAGCAGGACAGCACCTGACCTGAAGCTGCAGCATGGCCAAGCCAGCCCAGAAAGTAAAAAGCTGAGCTGCGAGCACAGTCAGAGAAGAACTGATGAAGAGGCAACAGCTCTGATAAAAACTGGGAGCTGCTGGCCTGAGAGACTGCAAAGGAGAGCTCCTGAACTGAGAGCAGGTGGTTGAAGCTGGACCTGACCTTGTCCAAACCAGGAGATTGGGAGGAGTTTCTGGGAACAGGAACTCTGGAAGCCAAAGGTTTGCACCTGGCTGAAGAAAACACTGTGTATGCCAAGAATCAGTGAGTAATAGCCTGGGAACTGCTGGCAGCCTGAAGTCAGGGTTTGGGGTTCCCAGAGAGCTTGTTCCTAATGTTGCCAGAGAGCTTGTTCCTGGTGTTAGTAAAACAGCCTAAAGACTATATGGTGGAGACACTGTATGTGGAACTGGACAACTGAGAATAAAGACTTTGTGTTTTGTGATAGATCTTACTCCCATGTGGGCTTGGATCTTTTGGGGCTAGATCCTGCAAGAACTTAACCAGGCCCCAGGCCTACACTTCTTTTTGGGTATTTTCAGACGTTACGAGATCACGCTCAACCACAGTGAACCACGCTCAATCCCGCGGCGGGGCCAATGCGCCCGGAACGTCTGTTTGGCACGCGCCAGATGTTCACCACGCTCAATACCCACATGGGGTCAATTTCAACCACACTTCCCGGGCTAGCGGGGGGAATATCCCGGGAAGCGTGGTCAAAGAGATCCCCACCGGAAACCAACAAAAAGTAACGTCTGGACGCCAATCCCTGGATGGAACCAAAGGAAACGAGCCCCAGCCGTGGACAATGCATGCAGCGTCACCGCCGGGCAACCAGCAACAACACAGACACCGGAGAGAGATTTAAAGGGAAATCCACAGCAGGCAAGCGTGGCGGGATGGAGCGAGGAGGGAGGCGGAAGAGAGCGGCGGGCGACAGAGCGACGGTGGAGGAGGAAGAGGTGGCAGGGGCAGCGGTGGAGGTGGAGGGAGCACAGGCGGGGGAGGAGGGGGACACGGGGGTCGTGCTGACCCTGCAGCCAGTCCGGGAA
>QEPC01009496.1:766645-824060 GCA_003113815.1 Sphenodon punctatus | reverse complement strand
TCTGCATATGGGGGACCCTGGAGTACCAGCTGGAGCTCGCACTCAACCAGCGCAATGAGCATGTGTACCAGGACATAGTGCGGGACATGGAGGCGGTGGGGCATCAGCGCACAGCGGCACAGTGCCGCTCTAAGGCCAAGGAACTCAAGAGGGGGTACAAGGCCATCCGGGACAACAATAGGCACTCCAGAAACGGGGCCCAGACCGTCCCCTTCTACAAGGCCCTGGACCGCATCCTACACATGAAGGGCTCCATAGTCGCCCCACTGCTCGTGGGCAGTGCAGTAGTCCATGGCTGGGAAAGGGCCGAGGTACCCCGTCCCCTCGCCCCCCACCCAGTAGACACGAGCTCCGGGGCCCCGGAACCCCAGGACGAGCACCCAATGGCCCCAGGACAAGCGCCCAATGGCAGGCCCCCCCCCAGCAGCAGCCCCGAGTGCACCCAACCCCAGGCTGGACCAGCGGAGTCCGAGGCCGGCACCCTCACCACCCTCAGGCAGTGGTCCCTGGGGGAGCACTCCCGCACCAAGGGGCTGGCCTCCGAGGGATCTGCGACCGACATCGAGGGTAAGCGCCCGACCCGGAGAGGGGGGGACCATGACCAGGGGGGAATGGGCCAAGGTGTGTGTGGAGGGGGCAGGGGCCGCCCCAGCCCACGCCCCATATCCCCCCACCAAGGAGGGAGGGGGCCCAGTCCCAGGTCCCCCAAACACCCACCCAACACCCACACTCCCTCCCTCCCTCGCAGGACATGGAACACTCCGGGAACGGCCCGAGGACACAGAGCCGCCAGCTGACGAGGAGCCCAGCCAGCAGGTGCAGGATTCAGGTGAGGCAGCTGGGGCGGGACGGAGGGCACCCAGGGGTGCAGGTAGGGGGTCCCTGGGTGGGTGGAGGGGATGGGGGGCAGGGCTCAGGGGGTGGGGAGGGCCAGAGAGGGATGCCTGGGGGCCCGAGGGGCCCCTGCCCCTTCATGGGAAGGGGACAGGGGCAGGCTCATACTCACCCTCTCACTCCCACAGGGCAACCCTGCCAGCTGGCGTCCCCAGGGCCCATGGCCCCAGCGCAGCGCATGCGGGAGTACCGGGCACAGGTCCACAGGTGGAGGGAGGAACAGGCACAGGAGATCATCCAGAACACCGCAGAACAGGGGGAGAGGATGATCGAGGCCGTGGCCTTCATGGAGGCGGCCATCGAGCGGTCCCTGGAGAGGGCCGAGGCGAGGGACTGGAGGCTCCAGGCCAAGGTGCGCCTGGAGTGGCGCCGGGAGTGCAGGGACCACAGCAGGCAGGAGGAGCTGCTCGGTGCCCTGAGGCAGGACATTCAAACCATGGTGCGGGAGCACGCCATCAAGATGGACAGGTCCCACGACATCAGGACCTCCATGCTGCTGCACGCCGGCACCATGTGTGCCTATGTGATGGCAGGTGCACCCCCAGGCAGCCTGCCTGCCCAGGTCCCTGTGCCGGGACCCTCGGAAGCCCTGCCCCCCACCCAGGCACCCTAGCCACCCCCACCCCCCCTGCCAGACCAGGAGGCGTCTCAGGACACTGCAGGGCACACGGACAGCGGGGGGGAGGAGAGCTCCCAGGGGATCTTCCTTGGCCCCCTTCTGCTGCCTGCTGTGTGCCGGAGCCTTCCGCGGCAGAGCTGTCAGCCCTGCTGGGGGTGTGGGCCCATGTGGACGTCCATCTGGCTCTCACCATGCCTGATCCCTTCAAGGCGTACTACCTGATCGCCCATCACATGTCCGTGCAAGGGTACCACCGGGGCTTGCTCCATTGGCCTCACCTGGTTCACCGGGTGGGGCACCCGGGCCCCGGGCCAGCTGTGGCCCCCAGTGGCAGCCTGTGACCCCCTGTGCTCCTCCTGGACCATCTCCACCGGGCTGGCTGTGCCTTGCGGGCCCCCATCGTGCCTTGGTCCTGGGGTCCTGGCCCCCCCTTTCTGAGACTGCCTGTGTTGCTGTGGGGGCGCCTATGTGGACTGTGGCACTGTGGGGGTGGGGGATTGCTGTGGCCTGTGTCCTGCCCTGCCCCTTTGCCGTGCCCCCTGTCTTCCATGTTCCCCCCCCCTGCTCCTGTTGTTCCTTGTGCTTTGTCCAGGCACCCCTGCCCCCCTTCCCGACCTTTCCCTTGGGTGGGTGCTCCCGCGTGTGCATGTGTGTGTGTGTGTGTGTGTGCGTGTGTGTGTGTGTGTGTGTGTGTGCCTGGGCGTGTGGTCCAGCTGTGTGTTGCGCTGTGGGACCGCTGTGTGTGTGTGTGCACCTGCTGAGTGCGGTACCTGTCGGCCGCTTCTCCCTCTTCCCCCCTCCCTTCCTGTTTCCCTTGTGTGGGCATTCCCTTGTGTTCCTTTTGGCTTTGTTTGCCCTCAGGCGGCCATGTCTGTGTCCCGCCCCTTCCCGGTGTCTTCTGGGGGTTTTGACCACGGCTGGGGATGGGCCGGTCACATCTGTTGCGCTGCCCCAATCCGTGATGTGTCGGCCCGATTCCCGGTTGTGGTCCCGGTCCCGTCACATCTGTTTGGGGCTTTACTTGGCCCCACAGTGTGGTAGTTTCATTCACCCCCACCGGGGATCCACTGTGGTGAACTGCCCGCCCGTAACGTCTGAAATCACCCTTTGTTGTTGTTAAAGTTTTAAATCTCTCCTTTTTTTGTAATACACAACATCTACAATAGAGATGCTCCATAGAGAGAAAATGGTAACAGCAAATGGTAACAGCATGAGTAATTCAATCCCAACATTAGAAAAAAGAAAACAAAAAACTAATAACAGCAAAAAACAAAAGAGAGAACTAATTAAATAACTAAAAATACTCCTCCCACATACAAATGAACACCAAACACAACACCAATAGTATCCATAAATATAGCTGCTGCTGAGATCACCAATATTAACATTTCAAATGTGCTGCAATAGAATAGTATTTCTTCCCAATTTCCCAATAGATTTGCTTTCCCAAGAATAAACCAGCATGGCGTCCACACTGCATAGAACTCTTCTAATTTTTTGTTTAAGTCTACAGCTATATGCTCCATCAAAATCATATACCAGAGATGATTAATCAGATCTTTTTTAGTGAGTTGATGACTCAGTTTCCATGAAGGTGCAATAACATGCAGAGCAGCCATAAATCTGATTATCAGAGCTTTTGTGCTCCTTAGGAACAGCACATTGTGGGAAGATACCTAGTAAAGCAATTGCAGGTCGAAAAGGGAAATAAACATCCAATACCTCTTCAATCAATTGCCATACTATTAACCATAAGAGATGCACTACATCACATGCCCACCAGCAATTAAGCACAGAAACAATTTCCCCATAACCCCTCCAGCAGAGTTTAGAAGAAGGAGGATTGGACACATGGACCAACCCAGGCATGAGGTACCACCTAAGGCATAACTTAATTTGTACTTCTTTGACTAATAATGCTCTAGATCCTTTCAACATATTGAACAAAATCTGATGCTTCACATTCTTATTAATAACCATATGAAGCTCATCCTCCCACTTGCTGATGTACCCATGGTCCCCCATGCAGAATATTTTTTTAAATTCTGTGTAAAGTATAGATATGATTTTTTTTCAATGCCAAAATGAAATAATAAAATTATTTCACGTCTACCATAACTTTCCTGGTCAGCTTGGTTATTCAGCATGCTATTGAGTCTTCCATAAGAAAGAAAATCTATCCTCTCTCTGCTCTTCTCTTCCAATCTATCCCGGTCCAAAAAGGAACAATTGTCAAAAATATGCCGGGCAAGCAAGATCCCTTTTCCCCCTAATCTATTCAAAAGAAGCAGTAGGGAGTCCCTGTCATCTAGGACTAGGCTTTTAAGAAGTGTGTACGGTGATCACGCAATCTGGATATCTTCATGTCTTGATGTCACATGCCATACATGAAAAACATAATTAATAAAGGGGTGTGCTAATTCTGCAACATACTTTGGCCCTTTTTACATGGATGAGGGTGGATGGGGGATTGGTGTTTTGCTGTGGTGGGTAGAGTTGGGTGTGTGTCCTTTTACACGGACACCCACTTACCTACACGCATCTCCACCCATGGCGCCTCCTCTGGTTTTCGGGAGAACTCCGTGGGTGGAGGTGGGTGGAGATGGGTGTGTGGTGGATGGAGGTGGATGTTGTACGGGAGTGCACCTGCACCCCGCCCATCTCGCCAATTTGCTTTAATGAGATAATTTACTGTCATGTTAGCGTTTGAGTATAATTTGGAATACCACCTTAACCAGGTTCTTAAACCAAAGGTTTTTTTGCCTAGTTAATAGTAATTTAGGCACTAACATAATTTTAACTAAATTCACCTAACAAAGCCAAGAGTATTCTAAATTCTGCCAGTCCTTGATTTTGTTTTGAAGCTCACACAGAGTAGGTAAAAAATTCTTCTTATACAAGCGCTGTTTTTTTTTAGTAATATTGATCCCCTAGATACTTCAATTTTGTATCAGCCAATTTAAATGGAATATTATTCTGTATATTTTCCAGCTGTTGAGGAGACACATGAAAAAGAAATGCTTGGGACTTGCTCACGTTAACTTTAAACCCAGAAACCTTACTAAAGTATTTAAGTAATGTTAGCAGATTGGGGAAATTGACTTCCCTGGGTCACTAAGAAATACCATAGCATCGTCCACGTATATAGAAAGCTTATATTCAGTGTCCTTGATCTTAATCCCTTTAATATTGGGATTTGATCTAATAGCAATTGCCAATGGCTCCACTGCTAGGTTAAACAAAAGCGGGGAAAGAGGGCAGACCTGTCTGGTCCCCCTTTCAAGACTTATTCCAACTGAACACTTCCCATTAACTACTGATTTGACACACAGTTTCACATATAGAGTTTTAACCCATTTTTTAAAATTCCCAGACATTCCCATGAATTCCATTGTTCTAAAGAGAAAAGAATGCTCTGTTCGATCAAATGCCTTGTCCACATTGAGAGAGACTAAAATAGCAGGCTGTTCGTCTGTCTGAATTTTATACACCACATTAACCACCTTGCAGATATTATCAATGCCCATGCAGGTCGGCACAAATCCAGCCTGATCAGGGGGGATCAGAATTTTAATTATGTTTTGAAGTCTAGAGGTGATGATTTTAGTAAACATTTTCAGGTCTATATTCAACAGCGAAACTGGATGGAACCTGCCACATTCCTCCAAATTTTTATTAGGCTTAGGTGGCTTAGGCACCAACGCATCAAAAAAAGCTGAGGGTATCTGTTTAGAATTTAGGAATGAATTGTGTACTCTGGTCAAAAGAGGAGCCAGGTGTTTAACATAGAGCTGATAGAATTCAGTGCAATAACCTTCTGGTTCATTAACTTTATTTTTTGGGAAACTAAGGATCGCCTCCTCTACCTCTTCTGTAGTAATGAATTAGTTAAGCATATTTCTACGCTCCATCTTAATTTTAGGTAGAGGTAGTCCCCTCAGAAAGGCCTCAATGTTTTCCTGTTCAGGTTTAGTAGAAGTATATAGTTCTTGGTAAAATTATTCAAAACTATGCATAATTTTCTCTGTGATGACCTGTAGGTCTCCAGAAGGGTCTTTTATCTTTTCAATAAAAGCTTCCTTCCTTTTTTTTTTTTTTTGACCATCCATGCCAAAACGTTATTTGATTTATTCAATTTGTCATAACAAAAATGTTTCAAATACTTGATCCCTCTGATAATGGGTTCTAGTTCTGCCATGTTAATGAGTTGCCTAAGTTCTTTGATTTTGTCCTGCCTATGTCAAGATGGTTTTATTTTATTTTGAGCCTCAATCATGTGCACTTGTTTGTATAGTTCATTGACTTTTCCTCTTTTCCCCTTCTAACATAAGAGATTGCCAAGATATATGAACCTCTGATAAATGCCTTTGCCATTTCCCATAAAAGCTGATGGCAGATCCCCTCCGCTTCATTAGTTTTGACAAACTCCCCAATATTTTGTTGAATCCTTTCCTTCACCTGCAAATTCATTAAATCATATTTATTTAAGCCCTCCCTCTTTGCTGCCTCATTCCAGGTATATCAGGGCTGCAAGCTGCCAGTGACTGGGACTGGGGTGTCTGTGTGGCCTGCTATTGAAGGATGTATTGAACTCACCTGCTCATCCCTCCCTCTTTGCTGCATCATTCCAGGTATATCAGGTTTGCAAGCTGTGAGGGGTGGGGGCGGGCCTTGGGCATTGCCCGAAGGACTCTGGCCGTTTGGGGGCATAGAGGGGCAAGGAGTCCTGAGTTCTTAAGAAGCTCTGTGCACAGTATCAGAGGAGCTGTACATTTCAGGAGGAGGGCTACTGGGAGAACAGTGCCAGGCATCTGGGACTGCTGGAGTCGCTGTGGGTTTCACTTAAGGTCGTGAAAGGACCAAGGGGCCATGGCCCAGAACTTTGGGTGCCTCACTTCAGCCACCCTCAGGCAAGGCCTGTTGAGGATATCATTGGTAACGTCTGAATATTGACTAGAAGAAGCTTCTGGACCTTCCTGCTGACACCGATTATAAAGAACTCTTGCTCCCGGCTGTTTATGCTGACTTTTGGTGTCCTCGAGTTGCAAACAGTAAGCCCTATTGTTTAATTAATTAATTTACTGGTTGGTTTAGGGTACTTAACTCTTGATTCCCTTTTAAGCAAAATGACTGAAAAGAAAAGAGCCAGGCCAGCAACATCTCCTTATCAGACTCCTCAGTTAAAACAGGCTAAGATTGTTGACTATGCTTTTAATAATATTTTGACACTGGGTGCTGGATTGGACATAGCCCTACCACTTTCTAATAGATTTGCTTGTTTAGTCAGCATGGACAGTGAACATGAACAAACATCTGATGGTAATATGGATAATTTAAACACCCCTGGGTTGGAACCTTCAAAAGAGGGGGTGAGGATAGTTTATGCTCACAGAAAGGGAACTTGTACTATGATGATATAGGAGAAATTAGGAAAGCTCAATGTATATTGATAAGCCAAACTGTCTCATTATTTATGAATATATCAGAGATCAGATCAACGTTAGATGGGGTAACAAACAAATTGTAGGAAGTCCTCAAGAAGTTAGATTTATTAAAAAAAAGTAGAGGTGCCCCAGATATTAAAATGTCTAGAGGAAAACTAAACTTAGAGGTCGAGGAAATCCACAAGCCTCATTGCAAGAGTAGGAATCATTTGCTGGGTAGATATAACAACTCATATACTCGGCGTAGAATACCAGAAAAAAGCTCCATTGCTCTAAAATACTTCCTTTTCCAAATGGTAGGATACCAAATTGGAAAACTAAATATCACATTAAGAAAAATATATTTCAGCTTCTTAAGCTTAAAATAGAGGAAGTAGATATACATAATTATTACCTTCTAAGAGAGAAATTTGCCACTCGATTTGAGATTAAATCTAGTGGTGAAGAAATTGTTAAGAAGTTCTTCTCAGCAAGAAAACGTCTCTTGTCTCAAGGTGTTTCCATAGACAGGGTTTTTCTTTTACCCTCCAAAAATACAAGGGAAATCCCATCTTTTGATAATGAAACCTACTTTAATCTAGCCAATAACTCAGCCACAGCCACAGGAATTTAGTTGTGCTTATCATGGTGTAGAAGGAGGCTTATTGCCAGCTCATGCAAAGGCTGATTTAATGATAAAATGTATGTCAGATAATGTAACTAAAGCAGAGGAGGCAGCATGGCAAGTCTCTTATGACATGTTACCCATTATAGAACAAGATAAGATAATACAAAGATTAATAAGTATGCAGAACAAACTTAGTAGAAATACCTTGGAATACCAGGCATCTGAATTAAAAGCTACTATGGATGTTCAAACCCTGATTGGAACGGAAGACTGTTCCAAAGAAAGATTTTTTACTTTAGATGAACTGGGTAAGCAGTTCCCCCAAAAATGTTAATTTTTCACAAACAAACTCTTCTCAAGAGAACCTATTATTAACTAGGAACACAGTCTGCACCAGTAATAGAATTAAATCTTCAGGATATATGCATTTCAATCAACATAGGGTAATTTCAGACGTGATGAGATCACAGTCAACTACCCTGAATCTCAGGGTATTTTCAGATGTTAGGAGATCACGCTCAACCACGGTGAATCCCCACATGGTGATTGTGATCCTGTAATGTCTGTTGGGGGGAACGGAAGTCCCCCTCCAGATGTTCACCCCGTGAATCACGGGGGGGAATCACATTCAACACACAAACGGAGGTCCTGGCCAGACCATCTCCGTTTGTGTGTTGAATGTGATTTCCCCCCGTGATCAAGGGGACTGTAACATATGTCTCCCTACCACGGCCCGGAATCAGTGGCGGGATTCTGGACTGTGGTCAATGTGGATGGGCACTGCGGCCGCATTACCCGCGGTGCCCGCCCATCTCCCACGAGGGCAGGCGGCCTAGGGAGCATGGGGGGTGGGGCCGTGCGGCTGCACGTTGTGCTGCATGGCCCTGCCCCCCCTGGATTCACTGCCGCGAGCGTCCAACACGTCTGTTGGCCGTTACGTGTTGGCCCCGGCGGGGAATCAGTAGGGTGTTTCTGTGGTGGGGCGAATTGAGGCCCGTCACATCTGAAAATACCCACAGTGGATTCAGGGTGGTGGCTGTGATCCCATGCATGTCTGTTTGAGCCCTGCCAGATGTTCACCACAGTGAGTCTCTGGCGGGGGTCAAAGCTAACCATGGTTCTGGGGTTGAGGCTGGCCCCATCCCCAGAACCGTGGTTAGCTTGACCACGATCTGTGATGGGCCAAAAGTAACGTCTGTTACCTTGGCCCATCACGGATCGTGGCCCCGACCACGGGATCGGGGCAGCAGCCACATTGGATGCTGCACCCGCCTGTCTTGCCAAGGGCGGGTGGCTGGGGGAGTGTGGGGGGTGGGGCTGTGCGGCTGCACATTGGGCCGCATGGCCATGCCCCCTCTGAGATTTCCCAGCATGATGGAAGTTGGCATGTCTAAAGGATGGTTGGCTTCATCGATGGTCTCGGATCCTGGTCCGGGGTTCAGCGTGTTGGTCCTGGAGGCCCAGCATGTCTGAAATCACACATAGTCTTGTATCTGAAGCAGAAAGAGATCCTCAACTGAAAAATGGTGTAGTATGTCTTGATGAGTTAGAGCTCAGTCCTGAGAGAAATAGTGAACGAAAACAGTCCAATGGGACAGGACACTTCTGACTGGAAGGTCTGAAAGCAGAATGCCAACTGCCATTTTGCTTTTTTTAGAATGAGGGTCAACGCATTCCCCTCGGCAGTTCTTGAGGGGTGTTACACGAAGACCCCGTGGGAAAAGCGAATATGCTGTATGTGCCAATTGGGAGAGGTAGATACCCCCGAGCACATTATTTTGTAATGCTCTGCCTTTGATGGGCCAAGATTTAAATTCCTGGGGGGATACCTCGGGAAAGGAGCTATATCTAAGAGAGTCCTGTTAAGATTACTGTATCCAATTGACTCAGATTTGACCAGGGCTGTGGCCAAATTTTTCTGGGCAGCCATCCGAATTAGGAGCACTTTTGTTGATCTCCAAAAGATCTAGAATTGAGAAGTAAGGTGAATTATGGAATCGCTTGCACTGATTGAACTATTGGAATGAATTGTTAAGACTGTGAGTTGTGTATACCTATTATATAGGGTCATTGTATATTGAGTACTGAATCCTATTTTATTTATATATTTTTATATTACTATTTCTTTTTATGTATATTTGTAATAGCCCCGGCTGAACAATAAATCATTTATTTGTATTTGAAGGTCTGAAAGAAGCAGTGAGTGATAGATGTCCTTTAAGTATTATATCCTGGAATGTTACTGGATGGAAATCTTGTTTGTCTGATGAGTTTAAGGAAATATTGAATCAATTTGATATTTTATGTTTTCAGGAAACTTGGATAACCAATAGTGATTATTTATTTTTATCTGGTTATAAAACGTGGGCTATACCTGCCTTCAGAAAAGCTAAAGTAGGCAGACCAACTGGTGGGCTAGCAATATTTACCAGTTGGAGCAAAGGGATGAGGTGGAGAGCAAAAGGCTCCCTTATCCCCTAGAAAATGTTCGTTTTATGCATTAGTTGGAGTAGGAAGTCTTCAATTATAATTATAAACATATATTTGTTCCCAACTATTGGGATAATTGAATGGGTGGATTTGTGGCTTAGTTTGGAAGATTTTATAGAGCAGTTGGAGGAGAATTACCCTGTAGATCCCATATTGTTAGTAGGAGATTTGAATGCTTGCACTGGAAATTACGATTCGAGATCCGCCCAGGCTATGGGTTTGTATGTAGAAGATGACTTTTTTTAGTCCCATGAGGAAATCCAGGGATCCTACATTAAATTCTGCCAGACTTCAATTTTTGAAATTTGTATACAGATTAAACTGGAGAATTCTGAATGGGTGTGCTAATACAGATCTGTTTGGAAATTTAACATTTCTAAATAGTAATGGCTCCAGCATCATTGATTATATGTGCACATCTATGAGCCAAATTGAAATGTTTGTTAATTTTGAAGTCTTACTTTTTGGATGTAGTGAACACCAGTCAACTGCAGTCACTTATATGCCTCAGTTTGAGACTATTACAACAAATGATTTAGATCCAGGATTTTCACAAGTCAAAATGTCCTCTAGAAGGACTTTAAAACAAGGCTACTAACCTTGAAGTTAAAAGCCAGCGGTTTTTCACCTCATTAGAAATTATACTATCTAGACAGTCCTTTTTAATAGCAGACTACCTAACCAACAACTTATCCAAGCTGTACACTTCTTTAATAAGCCAAGTGAAAGAAAGTCTTTTGGTTGATGAGGGAGTTAGTAGGAACATCTCTCACCAAGCTTGGTTTGATTCAGAGGGTATTTTCAGACGTTACGGGGCCGCTTGGCCCCATACTGAAAACAACCCTTTCATTCCCCGCCGGGGTCACCCCGTCACGCCATATCAGACATGCCGGGGGGATCCCGGCGGGGAATGTGGGAGGGGGCAGGACTGCATGGCGCACCGTGCAGCCGTACGGCCCTGCCCCCTCCACGCACCCCGCCGCCCGCCCTCCGAGGAGACGGGCAGGCGGCGGGGCCAATGCGGCCGCCGCGGCCGGCTGAATGCGCCACGGCCCGGGATCCCGCCGGTGATCCCGGGCCGTGGAGAGCGGCCAGACGTTACTTTTCGTTGGTCCCTGCCCGGGGTCCATTTGACCACGCTTCCCAGGACATTCCCCCGGCTAGCCCAGGAAGCGTGGTTCAAATTGACCCCATGTGGGTATTCACTGTGGCGAACATCTGGCGGCCGCCAAACAGACGTTTGAGACACGGTGACCACAGGTGGGTATTCACCGTGTTTCACCGTGATGTCGTAACATCTGAAAATACCCAGAGTGTCGGGCTTGTAGGTCAACAAATAATAGAGCAGTCAAATGGGTAAAAAATGATAACTCCCCACGGGTCTTAAAACTATACTTAGAAGTCAAAAGTGACTATAAAATTTAATCAAAAGGAAAAAGCTAACTTACCAGCCCTTTACTTGGGCACGTCTCAAGGAAGCAGTTACAAAAAAGGATAATATAAAATTTTGGAAACTGGTTAACCAAAGGTCTATATTTAGCCAATGGCCCATGGAATCTGGTATTACAGGTGCTGCATGGCAAGAACATTATTCAAAAATATTTAATAAACAACCAGATAATTGCGATCCTAGTGACATTGGGCTGACAGTTATGCCTTCATGGCAACGTACTTTGAGCTTGGAAATAAAGACACTCATTGGTCAGCTGCCTAGTAGAAAGGTCCCTGGTGAGGATGGTGTTCCAGGTGAAATTTTGAAAGAATATATTGATTTGGTGGATTATGTACCAGTTAGAGCATTATGTATTATGTAAACTTTTTGATCATATTAACTTCTATGGCGTGGTGCCTGAGGGCTGGAACCTGAGTATTATAATCCCAATTTTTAAAATGGGTGACAGAAATGTGCCTTCGAATTATAGACCAAGCAGCTTAATTAATTTAATAGCCAAATTATATGCCAAGACATTACTGACCAAGCTTGAGAAATGGGCTGAAAAAGAATAAAATGTTTCCAGAAGAACAGGCTGGATTCTATCCAAATCACTCGACGATTGATCATTGTTTTATTTTATCACATTTAATAAATAAATATGTTACTATATGCAAAGGGAAATTATATGCAACCTTCGTCGTTTAAAACAAGCCTTCGACTCAATTGATAGTGGACTCCTTTGGTCCAAACTCGTAAAGATAAATATAGATAATAGGGATGTGCGAACACGGTTCGGTAGTTCAGAGTTCAGACTGAACTCGGTCTGTTCAGACGACCGAACCTGAACAGACCGAACCGAACTCTAACTGAACGACAAACTGACCGAATAGTTCGTTCGTGTTCGGCCACATTCGGTTGAGTTTAGATGGGAAAAATGTGACTGAAGGTCCAGGGAGCGGGAGGCAGCTGTGGAGCAGACTTCCTGGTACCGGGGGTGGAGAGGCTTGGAGTAGCAGTCAGCCTACCCAATCACCTTTCCTTTTCAACTAAACACTGGTTTCACCGTCTGCGATTGGCCAGGGGCTAGGCTGCACAGAGCCAATCGGGCCTTGCGGTAAGGTGGGAGCAGCAAGTAACAAAACTCTTTGTCTTGCCCCCCTTCCAACACCTCCTGAGGCAGCCAATGATCATTTCAGCAGCGTTTTCAGAAGACTCCCTGACTCCCAGCAGTTTGCTTCCCTCATCCATTCACAATCCTCCTCCCATTTCACCCATCCAACAGATTTACCTCCCTATTATCATTTAGTTAGATTCTATTAGATAGATTTAGCAGTTATTTTTATTTTTTACGCCTCCCTGTGTTCTATCTCCCTACCCTCCATTGAATCCATTCCTTTCCCTCTCCCTCCATATTCCATATTCCATCCCTCATTCCCTTCCCCTGGTTTTTGATTTATTAGAGTAGGATTAGATTGATTTAGGTTTTATTTCAGTTTCCGTACCCCTCCCTGTGTTGTTTTGAGCTGTGTGTGTCCCCCACATCCCTGTGTAATATTGTATATATAGAGTGAGATAGACAGATAGATAGATTATAGTAGTTGTTAGGTAGGATTATAGTTAGCTATTACAGTTAAGTTAGCTTAGTTTATAGAGATATAGTGATTTAGTTTTAGAGTGTGTTTTTATATTCCATTATTTAGTTCCATAGTTTTTATTATAGTTATTAGATAGTTAACTAGCAGTTAAATTTAGTATATATATATATATATAATATTTGATACAAATTGTAAATAAATAAATAAATAAATAAATATATTTAATATAATTGTGTGTGGTTTGTAGAAATGGAGAAGGGAGTGATGAGAGGGCGAGGCCACTCTTCTGCCCGTAAAGCAGCCAATGAGGCACGTGGCAGGGGCCATGCCATCAGAGTGCCAGCAGTGGGCAGAAGCAGTAGCTCAAGCACATCCCCATGCCCCAAGATGCGAAGGCCTGGTGGGGATGTTGGGTCTCGCTGTTCCAGCACTAGGGGCCAGGGGGTTGGAAGTCACCTCCTGGCAGTAGAAGAGGCTGTGGTGGTTGTGTCATCTGCAGCAGCAGGTGATTCAGGGGATGAAGAATCCCAGCAGGGCCCAGGATTGTCCCCCGACTCCCCCATTGTTGAGAACCTGGTTAGAGGAAGGGCCCGATCCCTGGGCAGCATAAGCAGCTATAGGGGGCAGGGGGAGAGTGCTGCTCAGAGTGGGAGCAGCATGGGGAGTCCAACAGCCTCTGTCACTCTCTTTGTGGATGAAGACAGCGATGCAGAGATTTCTATGGAGGAGGTCTCTGTATCTGGTGCTGCTGAGGTGATGGCTGTCCCTCAACGAGCTGTGTCACCAGTGTCACCATGTCCTGCCCCTCCCAGGAGTGCATCACCCGGTGCGGGCCAGAAGGCAGGAGGGGCTAAAAAATCATGGGTCTGGGGACATTTTAAGGTGGTGCAGGCGGATGATCCCTGGGAGGTGTGGTGCACTTTGTGCAGCAAAGTGGTGAAGCGAGGGCAGGTGTTGACCAACCTAGGGACATCAGCCATGTCCAGGCATCTAAAAATGTGGAACAGTGCCGCTCTGCTAGGCAGGCAGGCAGGGTCAGTGGACGCAAGTGGGTTCCCAATCCACGCAGCCACTCGTTCTCCATCGGGCAACCGTCCCACTGCAGCAGCTTCCTCTAGCAGCAGGAGCAGTATTTCTGCTAGGGGGGAGCAGCAGGAGCAGAAGCAGAAGCATCAGTCCACAATGGAGGAGCTGGGGTGGGGGCAGCTTCTAAGGCCATCGGCAGCTGTAGGACGGCGTGGTTTTCAAGAGAAAGCCACACGCCTGTTGGGTGAGATGATTGCTGTTGATGGTTAGCCCTTATCCATTGTCAGGGACTCAGGGTTTAAGCGGCTGATGGGGTTCCTGGCCCCCCAATTTAAGATGCCATGCCGGACCACCCTCAGCCGTACGGTGGTGCCAGGTCTGTACAGGGCATTGAAGGAGAGGGTGAAGGTGCAGCTGGCACTGGCAGGGACTGGGGTGCCACTATCCATTTTACAAATGACCTGTGGTCCTTCAGGAACGCCTGACATGCTTACCTGGCGGTGATGGCACATTTGTGGGAGGACCCAGAATTGGCATTGGCATGAGGGGTCCTGAAGCTGGGTACAGGTGGGCCCTGCTTCAGGCAGAAGTCATGGACTGCCCCCACACCTCTAAGAACCTTGAGGCAGCCCTGAATACTATGGTGGGGGAGTGGGTTATGCCTGGTGCATCGTTCACGCCGGGGTGTGTGGTTACTGATAATGCATCAAATATAGTGAAGGCTGTCCGTGATGTGAAATTTATCAGCATCCCTTGCACTGCACACACCCTCCACCTGGTGGTCATGGACGCTCTGGGATTGGGGGAGAAGGGGATTGGGGCAGGCACCCTTAGTTCCCTGATAGAGCAGGGGAGGAAGCTGGTGGCCTTCTTCAACAGGAGCATGAAAGGCAGCGAAATCCTCTGGGCCAAGCAGGATGAGCAAGGCTCCCCAGGGCATCTGCTGGTGCAGGACATGTCCACAAGGTGGAATCCCACCTTCCTGATGCTTGAGCGGCTTGTGGAGCAGAAATCCACCTTGCATCAGGTGGAATTGGACACGGACAATGGGGCACCTCCAGGCTTCAATGGGCCAGAATGGGAGATCCTGGCACAGACGGTCCTAGTTCTAAGACCGTTCCATGAGGTGACTGAGACCATCAGCTCCTCCACAGCCACAATAAGCCAGGTGACCCCTCTGGTCCAGAGTCTCCACGGGAGTCTGGAGGAGATCATGGTGCAGGGGCAGGATTGTGGCCATAGGGGCAAGAAGCTGGGGGCTGAGGTGGTTGGGCTGGTGCAGAAGCTTAAGACAGGCCTGACGGCGAGGTTCGACAAGCTTCTGCAGTGGGGGGAATATGTTGTGGGAACCATACTGGACCCCAGGGTCAAGGGCAGCGTGGCACGCAAGTCATCCCTTTATGGCCTCTGGAAGGATGATCTTGTGGGGAGGGTCCGGAAGGCAGAGCGGGCTCTTGAGATTGCATGGCAGCAGCAGAAGCAGCAGCAGGATGACCCAGGGGTTGGTGGGAGTGGGAGCAGCTGCCCCTCTCAGTCAACGGGGTCTATTCCTGTCCCGAGCCCGAGAGGTAGCACCAGCACCAGCACCAGCAGGATTAGCAGCAGCAGCACCCCTACTGCCAGTAGCTCCTCCTCTGCATGGCCCACAAAAGGACAGGGACTGACAGTGTGTCTGAGGGCAGTGGGGGCGGTGGTGCCCAGGGACAGCTATGAGAGGGAGTATGACGGCGCCTCACCAGCAGTCGATACCTACCTGGACGAGGAGACGTGCATCGATCCCAGAAGCGATCCCTTGGCCTACTGGATGGCAAGACCAATGTGTGGCCGTCCCTGTCCAAAGTGGCCAGAGGATTATTGTCATGCCCACCAACCAGTGACCCCAGCGAGCGGGTGTTCTCTGTTGCAGGGGACATTTGCTCCCCACACCACATGAGACTGGGGGTCAAGTTGGTGGAGGAGTTGATCTTCTTGAAGATCAACCTTCCACTGCTGGGATTCCCCAAGCTGCCCCTGGACAAGGAGTGATGGTGCAGTGGCACACGCCATTCCGTGCCAAGGGCAGTCTTGGGAAGGGACTCCTCGTCAATAAGGGCTGCTGCTGCTGAGCAGAGGTGCTGTCCCTCCCTCCCACTGCTTCAGTGGCACCCTACCTGCTCCTCCTCCCTCCCCCTTCCTCCCTCTCACTCTCTCTCTTTCATACTACATGGCCTTGGCTGACCTATCTGACTGACTGCATGTTGCAGTGTGACATTGGAAAACTGTAAGCCTGCAAGCTGGCCTCTGTCTAGTGGCTTGACGATCTCAGCCCGCCTATCTGACTGGCTCTCTCTCTCATGCGGCACAGTCTTCGGCAGCCTATCTGAGTGCCCTGTCAACTTGGTGCCAAGGTCCCAGCCTGCCTTACCTACTGCCTCTCATACCATGGTGCCTGTCTGCCTGCCCAACCAGGTTGCAAAACTTTAACCCTGCCTCAGTCTGCCTGCCTTCTGCTCATGCCACGCTGCCTGCCCTCCCATCCGCCTGCCTTCCCAGGTGGTCTAGATCAAAGCCTGCCTCTGTCTGCCTGCCTTCTGCTCATGCCATGCTGCCTTCCCGCTCGCCCGCCTGCCCAGGTTGCAAAGCTTGAACCCTGCCTCAGTCTGCCTGCCTTCTGCTCATGCCATGCTGCCTGCCCTCATGCCCGCCCGACCAGGTTGCAAAGCTTGAACCCTGTCTCAGTCTGCCTGCCTTCTGCTCATGCCACACTGCCTGCCTGCCCGCCTGCCTACCCAGGTGGTCTAGATCAAAGCCTGCCTCAGTCTGCCTGCCTGCCTACCCTGGCAACCCTGGGTGATGTGCACCACTGGTCTGGTAATCCTGCTGATGCTGACTGCTGGTCTATGGGTGCTCTGCCCTGGCCAATCAAAATGTGCCCACGCAATCCTGTTGCTGACGTCTGCTGCTGTATGGGAGCTATTCCCTTGAAAATCCAACCATCCTGGCTCCATGGGTGCTGTTTACAGGCAAATCCTGCTGCTGCTGTCTGCTGTTCCACAGGTTCTGTGCCCAGTCAATCAAAGGTCTGCTACTGCTACTGCCAATGCTGCCTCTGCTGTCTGTGCCATGGGTTCTGTGCCCCGGCAATCCAATGTCTGCTGCTGCTTCCAACGCTGCCTCTGCTCTCTGTGTCTGAGCAATCCAATGTCTGCTGCTGCTACTGCCAATGCTGCCTCTGCTGTCAGTGCCACGGGTTCTGTGCCCAGTCAATCCAATGTCTGCACCAGCTGCCAATGCTGCTTCTGGGAAGTCTAATGTCTGCTGCCAATGCTGCCTCTGCTGTCTGTGCCATGGGTTCTGCACCCCGGCAATCCAATGTCTGCTGCAGCTGACATTGTCGCCCATGCTCTATACTAATCAGAACTCATGTTGCACAACTGGGTTATGGCTACCACCATTTTGGAAATTCCCCGCTAAAGAGCTTGGAGTTTGGCAGCCATATCCCCAGAATGCACTCCCCAATTTGAGAATGACTGGCCGATTTGATCTGTGGCAGATAAGGGAAGAGAACCCAGGCCTCTAGAGTCCCAGGCCAGTGCTCTAACATCTGCACCACCTCTTATTGTGCATCATACAGCATCTAGTGAGAAAAAGCATCTCTCTCTGGATACAGCATCTAGTACACAGATGTAGACTTTGCTCACAGCCTCTAGGTGCGACTGCAATATAAACAATCATACTAAATTCTATTCTGGGTGGGGAGGAGGAAATAGAACAAAAGAAAGTCCTTTGTGAATACATTACTGTGGGCAATTTCATTATCAGATCCTTCTAAATCATGCCATGCATGCCTCAGTCCTTTACAAACACTGTACTAGATTGAGGTTCACCAAAAGAAATTTGGGGACCTGGGGATCTCAGGCTCTTACCCTCCCAATATGCATCAGGACCTAACACTAGGAAATCAACAGGGAAATTGGGGGGAGGAGGGGATGAGATAGTTTTATAAACCCAGGAAAATTCTCAGTGGCATCCTAAAAGGGGAACAGGCAATTTTCAAAGGCTAAAGCAGATCCTGGGGAGGTAATTGCCCAGCTACTGCTGCACTTTCAATGCTCAGACCTTCAGCAGCTACAGATGTGTTGAGCACCATTGGCCCCACTTCTCTGTGGCATGGGGACAGGGAGCAACAGAGAAGCAAGCCATAGCAGTGGCCTGAAGACTGATTTAAGAAGAGCCTGGCAGACTGAGCACTTATTGTGCAAATGAAGAAGTTTACCCTGCCCTGATCCTCAGCTAGAAGTCAGTAAAGTTTCACAGGGTTTACACCAGCTGAGTACCTGCCTCATTAAGTCCCACAGAGTCTTGCAGAGAGATGGGGAAGCATTTAAGTGCCCAAGGTCACACTGTAAAGAGGCTGAATGCACAAGAGCACGGCTAGCCATGTGCCCCAAACCCAGTTCCCCCACTCATTCCTATACAGGTTCTTTTTTGTTCTGTGAGCTTCAAGAACTGTAGCCCTCTGGGTTAGAACTGGGAACGCTGAAATGCAGACTATTCCAAACCAGTATTTAGAACTGGGCTCTCTTGACTCCTGTCCCACAACTGAGCAATGCTGCCCACTCAAAGGCTGCTGAAATCACATGTCCTGCTGGGCTGCCCTTGTTTAGCTCCAACTGTCAAGCACAGTTAAACCTCTCAGTCTTTTGCCTGGGAAATTGAATTACTCCAGAACAAAACCCCACTCCCAAATCCCCTGGATAAGCAACCCCAAGACTTTTGTCACATAAGGAGCAATGCATCTTGCTGTGGAAGATTTTCTCCTGGAGATCACTTGGGGTACTGTGAGGAACTACTGCGAGGAAGAAAAACTCAGCCAGCTCTGACAAAATGGTGCTTGCCTATCACTTAGGACCTACTGACACATGTTTAACTAATGTTCACATCTTGATGTCACATAAGGAGCAATGAATCTTGCTGTGAAACATTTTCTCCTGGAGATCGCTTGGGGTACTGTGAGGAACTCGATTGAAGGACATTTATTTATAAGATCTAGCTGCAATGGTAGCAATTAAAACCTCTCCTTGGTTTAGTAAATATAAGATGCAGCACCAGCTGGAACAATATTTGAAGATATTAAGAAACTTCACTATTTGGAGAGGTTTTCCAGATGATACCGTAAAGAACAATGGAAGGTAGATTTAACAACGTTCCTTATGAGCTACGTTATTGCTTGTGTTCTACCCAACAAATTGAGGTTCTTCCTCATTACCTATTTAAATGTCCCCTTACAGATAGTGCAAGATCAAAATTCCTTAAACCTCTTTTAGAAGGTAAATCCCATTGAGATACCCATTTAAAGCTGTCATATTTTCTGGCAAATCCACAGTAGGGGTGAGAAGGCAAGCGGCAGCACCAGCTCTTTTTGTCGGACATGTCCAGTCCAACACCACCTTCATGTACACAGCAAACCCCACTGAAGCTGTGGCAGTTACTGATATTTTCTGCCGTTTCCTGCTCAAGCATATCACTGTTTTCCTCCTTTTTGAAAGTTTCAGAGACTCTCATGGACTTCCATGAACTGTCATAAATCTTCGGGAACTTCCATATAATTTTGTAAAATTACATAAATTGCCGTAAACTGTCACAAATTGACGTGAACTGTCGTAAATTGCTGTATGTACTGTTTTGTGATTGGTGGATCAGATGAGAGCCCTGCTTTTTATTGGTTTTAGCGGCTGTCCTTTCTGCTTGAACTAGCACATGGGTATTAAAGGTAGCTCTCCCTTTATTCCTTCTCTTTCTATTTGACTTCTGCTGAGGGCTCGCTTATCCAGCCCCTTACATGCCAGAGCTACCCTGTCTAACGTAAGAAACCCACATTACAATGGGCACACACACAAACAGGACATTTGGATCCATACCTGGTAAGCTGATTTGTTATTCAATTGTATGAGATAGCAGAAAGGTCTCTCTCTCATATTATACATGCCATTGGCTGCAGGCACAGCAGCTGGCCAGCCAGCACGCATGCACTGCTTAGCGTATTGTTTTTCCTTTTAAAGGATATTTTTGACCCAGGAAATTCTGCTAGCATGGGGCAATTTGGACTTAAATTAGAGAGGAAGGAGTAAATGCAGATCTCTTCTTCTGCTAAAGAAGGCTCCCCATTAACAACTTAATCCTCAAAGTGCTCTACCAGGGCAAACCCCATTCAGGTGAACGGGGCTTTTTGTATGATCAAACAATTTGAGGACTGAGTTGCAAAGAGGGATCATAAGCAGTCTGTTGATATACTGAAAAGGTGCTGAAAAGTATGGGACAACTGACAAAAATTGTAAATGTTGCTAAAACTGCCGTAACTGCCATAAATTGCTGTGAACTATCATAAATGCTGTAAAAGTTACGTAAACTCCCATAAATTCCACAACTGCCATAAACTGCCATAAACTACCACCATTTTTTGAAAACTGCTGTAGATTGCCATGAAGTTTTTGAAAACTGCAATTGCTGTTCATTGCCGTCGGCGCAGTAGCAGACAAGTCAAAAACGTGGCAGCCCAAAGCAGAATGGCAAACAATGCTGCCGCTTCAGGCCTAGTCCACAGGATCATATGATATGGAAAATGGATAACTTAGCACATGCTCTGATGGTGAAAAGGCATAACAGTCAAGTCAAGTTGTGCAAGAAATCTTGATTAATTCCAGTACTGGTGAAATGTCAAAGTTGTCTCAACCTGATTGTAACCAAGCCAAGCACACGTACTTGAGACTTCGCATCCGCTGAATGTTTGTTTTTCTTCTCCCCTGTCTCTCCCACTGTCCCCTCTCCCTGTCTCCCCCTCCTTGTCTTTTAGATTGTAAGGCACAGTCATTTTAGCCATTTTATGTGGAAGTTTTTTAATTTATTGTTGATTTTGTTTTGTTGTTTTAAAACTCTATAAATACCATTGTTTGTTTTTAATATATATGTTATCAATGACCAATGGTCAAGACAAATAAAGCTTGATTTGATTTGATTTATTCAACCTCCATCCAGTGTTGTGTCTTTTTTCCACCCCTTGAATAGTATAAATCCAGGAAAATTGCATTATGTTCCAAGAACACTAAACTGTGGCTATAGTATGATCTGCAACTCTGCAGATTTTCCTTATTCACCAAAATATCAATACTATGATCAAAGGTGGAGTATGTGTTATGGGAAGAAGAATAAAAAGAATACTCAGTGGAGGAGGGATTCAATATTCTCCAGATATCTACCCAAGAATTTTTCAAAAACATATTCCCAATCATTCTACAAAAATGAGGAATTTTCAATGAAGATTTGTCCCCATCATTCAGGGGAGTATTAAAATCGCCAAGGACGATGACCTGTACCCCATACGATAATAGGAATGATTTTGTGAAAAAAAGGAGAGTTGCTTCCTGTTAGGGATGTATATAGAAACAGTTACCTCAGACTCTCCTGTAATCCTGGAAATCAACAGGAATCTACCAGAATTATCAAGTTGTTTTGTACATTTAATATTCAAGGAATTAGAAAAACCCAACACCACCCCAGCTTTTTTACAGTTAGCTGAAGAAAAATATAATTGACTGTAAAATTTGTTTTGGAAATAAATTTGGTCCTGCTTTAGTAAGTAGGATTCCTGAAGGGCAAAAACTACTAGTTTATTCTTCTGGAGGAATTGCCAAACTTGTTTACGTTTGGCAGGACACCTTAACCCTCTAATGTTGACGGTACCCACTTTCACTCAACCATAATCCCAGAGTCCTAAGTGAAGGAATTTAGTAACAGTAGTCCACCTGTCCAATCCCTCCCCAAGCCTCTATCAGCAACCAAAACATAAATAAAAGGAGTTCCTGTACAAAAGAAAACAAACGCTAAACCAAATATATCCTTTCCCACCCCCAACCCCACTCCCAACTCCTGAGCTCTCATATGGTACTGAAACACCATAGAGGGGGAAGCAAAACCAGAAGTTCTGCGTTAACTGACTCTGAGCCCCCACACGTGTCCCTTACTGAAAAATTTAAAATATTGCATAACAAACTCATATCATCCCAGAAAAGCATAGTTTATCCAACACATACAACAGACCTTGCAAGGTGATAGCATCTAACGTCTCATCCCATTCAAGTTTAATATAACAAGGCCAACCCAATTCTCCAAATGATGAAGTGCTATCTCCTTACTGCAGAAATTTAAATCAGAGTACCATCAATTCTCCATTCCACAGATTGATATCTTAAATCATCTCTGCATTGGTATAAAATAACAAATAATTACATTTCGACATGCCTTTCTTGAAGTTCCTAGAGTCATGGGCATCCTTCAAGGCTCCATATTCAATTGAATGTGAACTCATCTCTGCCATTAAGATAAAACAATAAACCAGGAGCACAAATCATAACCATTTAGATTACCTGACAGCCTTAGATGTGCTCCCAAAAGGAACTGACTCATTTACGCCATATAAACTGAAGTTATTGTGAACTCATCTATGCAATTATTGTAAAACAAAAGCCAAAAACCAAGCACCTCCCAGAAAAACAATCTTATGAAGAATTACAATCTAGAGTCCCTCCATATCCAGCTCTTAAATAACCAACAAATTTAACTCATCTTTACCAGCATTCAAAACCAGCATGGCAACCAATTTAACAATGGGTAATTTCAGATGTGATGGGCCTTTCGGCACGCTTCGCTGAATCATGCTTCGGATACCAGTCAGGAATCAGCCAGGCCGTCCTTTAGATGTGCCGGGCTGATTCTCTCTGGGGATCGGGGAGGGGGCAGGGCTGTCCGGCACAATGTGCGGCCGCACAGCCTTCCCCCCCCCTGTGCTCCCCCGGCTGCCCGCCCTCTGTGTGACGGGGGGGCGCAGCAGCCAATTTGGCCGCTGCGCCCGATCCCGGATCGTTGCCGGGACCATGATCTGGGATGGGCCAAATGTAACAGATGTTACATTTGGCCCATCAGAGATCATGGTTGTGCTAACCACAATTTCAGGGATGGTGCCGGCACCATCCCCGGAATCATGGTTAAAATGATTCCCGCCGGAGGTTCACTGGGGTGAACATCTGGTGGGAATCATCTACATGTTAAGGGACTTTTGGTCACCACAGGGGTTTCACTGTGGTTGACTGTGGTTCTGTAACACCTGAAATTACCCAATATCAACCCAGAAGAGCAAAAGAGCAAAGTGTTTAAAAAAAAATAAAAAAAAATCTCTGGCCTTATTAAACCCATTTAAACTTCTCCCCAGCCAATGTTATCTCTGCGTAGGTGTAAAATAAAAAAGAGACAAAATGTTAGAACTCAACTATTATCATCCATAAGTTCCTCTGGTGACAGGGCCATTTTCTATTATTGAATCAAAATTATCTATGGGGTCATCTCTATTTATTATTATAAAGCTGTAGCTAATCCCAACCACCCTGCTGACCCCCAATAAGAAATGATTGAATATAAAGTAACTTCTATACTGGTATATATCTGTTAACCCAGATTAATCATCCCAGTACCATCCATCATAATATAAAGACTATCTAGAGAGATCTTAGCACAAAATTTAAAACAGAAAAATACATCTGCGCACATCTCTGCGTACATCTGAATACATACATACATACATATATACAAAACAATAAACTATACTGGTAAAACTTCAGATAACAAATTTCTCCTTCATATATGAAACAACAATGTGAACCCCTGCAATCCCGACTCCCACCACATAACCATTCTTAAGTCAGAGGATAGCTCCACCTTATAAATAATTCTAGCAGAACAAACATCCACTTTAGAGAAAGGCAGGGAAAAAGAAGTTCATTCCAGCCCCTTTAAACTCAGGAACAGTCCACCTTCTAAGTGACACGAAGGGCTTCCTTTAGCTGTGGGAGATTCCTTTCAGTGAACTGAGCCAGCTCCGGTTCTGCCTGGAAGGTATGCTGGCTTCCACCATGAATAAAAGAAAACTTAGCAGGGAACTTAATTTGAGCACAAATGCCCTCCCTATGAAACACTTCAAAGTACTTGTGCCAGACCTTACCATGCACCATGGTTTTAGCTGACATGTCAGGGGAGAACTTAATCCTTTCCCCCTGGAAAATTAACTCCTTCATCCTGCAAGCCTTCTGAAGAACAGCTTTCTTATCAGCGTACCTTGAGAATTTAATGATGATAGATCTTGGAGGCTCATTGTCACCTGACCTCACTCTCAAAGCCTTGCGGGCATGGTCCATCTCCATATTACCAAACTCCACCTTCTCAGGGAAGACAGTCAGAAAGATTTGCTGGAAGAGTGGCAACATGCCTTCCTCTTCAGCTCCTTCAGGCACACCATTCAGGCACAAATTATTTCTTTGCCCTCTGTTTTCTAGGTCTTCTGTTTTGTCCATTAAAGTAGCAACCTTCTGTTCTACAGTTAGGATGTGGTTATCCCACTCAAAATCACAGTCCTCAGTGGCACCAACTCTCTTCTGCTGCATCTAACCTTCTAGAGGCCTTATCATTTCTTTTATCAGCTGCCTCCTGCGAGGTTTTTAGATTTTTAATATCTTCCCAGAATAGCTTCCTGTCATTCCTAGTCTCCCAGAGTTCAGCTTTTATCTTGTCCATCAGCACCTCTAGATGCGATGAGCTGTTCTTTCCCTGAGCCATATCAGACTCAGGTCTTGGTCGCCATATTGGAACTCAAGGCGGGAAAATCAACCTGAGCAAGATCAAGAGAACCACAGTCAAAAGTACTCTTTTCTGCAGGTATTTTGCCTCTCTTTTTCAGCCACTGGTCCCTCTGAGCTTTAGGTGGCATCAGACACAGTTCCAGCTTGAACTAGTTCAGTATTGTAGATTGAAGGTTATATTTAGGTGTGGGCTACACTGGAGCTTCAGTCAAACGCAGCTCTCACCCATGCATGCCCGCTGACGCCCCCCCCGGCCCACACTTCTATACAAAGTATTACACATAGGAGAGAAAATTCAAAAGTACAAATACAAAATGGGGGATGCCTGACTAGATAGACTGGCAGCACTTCTGAAAGGAATCTGGGCATCAGACTGCAATATTATGTGGTACCTTAAAAGGCAAAATGTTTTGTGCTGTATTGCAAGGTCTGTTGTATTTTTAACACATAGAAAGTAACAATTTCACTGTATTTAGACTAGTCTGTTTTAGGCTCTTCATTTCAACTATACCATTGACAAATTGGGGAGGGTTTAGAGGAGAACAAAAAAGATGATAGACAAAACTGGAAGGCAAGACCTATGAAAAGAGGTTGAAGGAACTGGAAATGTTCATCCTAGAGAAAAGTAGTAAGGAGCTGGTGGGGGCATGAATATATTTTTTAAATGTGTAAAGCAAAATGGTACCCAGTTGTTCCCAGTGGCCGCTGAGGATAGGACTAAAAGGGGTTTAATTTAAGGAGGAAATATTTAGGCCAAGTATTAGTGAGACATTTCTAACCACAAGGATATGTAGTGGAACAAATTAACTGGGGAGATTGTGGATTCCCCATTACTGGGAGTCTTTAAAAATAGGTTAGACACACACCTCTTGGCAATGATCTAGGTACAGTTGGTCTTGCTTAATGACAGGGGGATAGATTAGATGACCCATCAAGGTACCTTCCAACCCTTCCAATTCCAATTATGATATTCCCGAGAACCATAGTATGGATCTTACTTCTCCCTGTTCCTTCTCCTGCTCTATGGACCTAGTTGCTGTAGTGACTGTATCAGAGGAGGCATGTGGTGATGCATTGGTTGAGTTTGACTAGGACTTGGAGGGGCTATACTCCTTTCAAAACCCAACCCTTTTAGCCACATCTGCCTCACATCCAGTGCAGGGCTGCATGCCCTCTTTGCAGTGTAGCTTGTTCCTGCCCCTGATCTACTTCTTGGAGCCTGGGGCACTAGGGGCCTGGGTCATGGATCAGGAAACTGCAGTAGGGAACCCAGGGGCTGTGCTTTGGATTGGAGGCTTCCAAAAGAACTAACCAAAAGAACTAACCTCCAAAAGAACTAACCAAGCCAAGTACGTGCACTTGAGACCTCGCATCTTCATGAATGTTAGACCCCTTGTCTCTCCCTCTGTTCCCCTTCCTAAGTCTCTCCCCCAGCTCCTGTCTCTCAGATTGTAAGCCCTAGGGGCAGGGACCGTGTCTATTTTATTACTTTGTAAAGTGCCAGGTACACTGCTGGCGCTATATAAATGTTTGTTAATAATAATCATAATAATAATAACTAACCACGTCAACAGGATACAATTTTCCCTGTCGATTTCCAAGCAGAGATTTTCTGTCAATTTCCTAGTGGAGATCATGAACCAAAGCCACAAGCACAGTCTCAGCGCCATGCCCAGGATGAAAACATAAATGACATGGGTCCAGGAATCCAACAGCACCGAGATGCACCTGGAACTGTGAAGCAACCACCCATTCAGTAACCTTCCCTAAAAAGGGAAGGTTAGAGACAGGATGGTAGCTGGCCAGGGAGTCAACGTTGAGAGATGGTTTCTTGAGCAGGGGATGGACGACCACAGTTTTGAGGCTGTCAGGGATCTTGTTCTCCCAAAGGGAAGGCAGTGACAACCCCAGCCACTAATGTCTAGGGATGGGCGAACAGAACGGAGTTCGGAAATTCGGTTCGGTTCAGTTCTGTTTGAAATTCAAGTTCGGACATTCGGTTCGGTTCAGTTCAGTTTGAAATTCGAGTTTGGTTTGGAAGTTCGGAAGTTCAGTTCGGTCAACCAACCAAATTCCGAACTTCCAAACCAAGTTCAGCCATTCAAAACCAGGTTTTTTGGTGTGTGTTGCCACTAGGGATGGGCAAACAGAACGGAGTTCGGAAATTCAGTTCGGTTTGGTTCAGTTTGAAATTTGAGTTCGGTTCGGAAGTTCGGTTCGGTCGACCGAACAGACCGAGTTTGGTCCGAACTCCGAACTTCTGAACCGCATTCGTCCATCCCTACTGATGGCTTCAATGTCAAGGAATTTCCCAGTTGCAGGAAAATAGTCCATACACTGTAGATGAAGCAAAAGGCAAATATCCTTTACAACATTTTTAGTATACCAGACCCTGCCTGTGGTTTTGTCACAAGAATATTGCTGAGATTTGAGGTGTACAAAATGTGTGTCCCTGGGGTTGATTCACAATCACAAAACCTGTCCATAGCGGAAAAGTGCAGCTTTCTGTTTCTGAGGCATTTCAGCTATTCAGGGATGAAAAGGGAAGTTGTCGTGTACATAATACCTTGATTTATCAGAAGTAAGCCATGTTGTTAGCAGAGATAAAGGGGCTCATTTACAAGGTGTCCATATACAGAGAAGAAAAGGAGTTTCCAATAATTGAAGAAGGTGTTCTAAACATATAGATTAAACTGGAAGGCCAACAGTAAACATGATGAACTTCAAAAGAACAGCTTCTCATCTCTCTGGGGACCTTCATTAACGAGTCACCAGATAGGCAATTACCGTACAGTTCTTGTAATGACCAGATCAGACGCAAGCAATCAGCACAGTAGGCAGCAAGAAAGCAAGCTGGAAAAAAAAACAACCCAGTGAAAATATGCCATTAAATCTTAATTATTCTTCAAAGGAAAACAAGCACAACTAGGGGGCAAATAACTGTAAGGAATACACAAAGCTGCATCAGAACCTGCTGACAGAGGGCAACAGTCTTTAGATATTGGCGGCATCCATGTTTATTTACAGCTAAGCACCATGTTTACAGGACCAATCAGAGTGAGGGAGCGTGGAGAAGGAGGTTACATATTGGCTAAAAATCTGAATGAGTCCTTATCTTGGCTTTACATTGGGCCATCCTTTCTGTTAAATTAACTCCCTGTTGTTTATTTGTATTACACTAACCTGTAAAGTAGTGTTTATCAAAATTTGGAACATAATTCAGTCTTTGGGTAACCAGAATGGATCACAAAAAGACTACCGCATGTTCTCCCAGTTGTGACAGGATTACCAATGGGTCCTTGCCGATGCACCGAAAGGAGACAAGACAACAGTGCTGGGATTTGAATGGCCGCACTCTTTATTTAACCAATTATAATCAAGAATCAGGTGTGGGGTAATTGCCTAATGCGATATGGGTCCAGTACTTGAATCTTAACATCCTGATCGAACAGAACAAAACCCTGTGGGTGGTTCCGATGTACCCTAGATTACCACCCAGAACTGTCTGTAACGTCTCCCCCTCTCGGTGACAACCGGCCACGGGTGAGTGGGACCAAAATTCTCAAACATGAGTAAGGATGAGGGCGCCTACCGGCGGGGGACCATACTTGTCCCTACCGCCCTCGCTCGATGCCCCTCCCAGGGAGGCTGCCCCGCCGCTTGCTATCCCCAGCATTCCGGCGAATGGGCCTCCCCATCCCTTAAGGAGATGACTCTTACTTATGATCTATCTATCCTATTCTAACCTATATCACTGGACCCCTGCAGAGTGCGACAATGAATAAACAACACAACAACACCAAAAATTCTAAGGGGGCAACAATCTGGCCAGATATCCCACACTGTGAGGAAGGCAAAAAACAGGGCCCTTTTTGGGTCGGATTAGGGTTCCCTCAAAATTCCTTCCTGGCCCCAATGGCGACCGATATAATCCACAGTGCGAGAGGGAGGGTTGGGTGGGTGCCGTCTTCGAGCTCTAGCCACAAGTGGTGCCGGAGCTCTGCTCTCCTCCCTAATCTTCGGGTCACGTCCATAGGCGCGACCCACATGGTTCCCCTGGGACCAATCCCAACCGGCGGGGTTGCTGTAGCAACCCCAGTCGGGGGATCGCAGTTCGCGTGGCCGCCATTTTTTTTCCCACCCGGGGGGCTTGAGGCTGCCCCAGTGCGGGGATTTCAGTAATTGCCCTGCCTCCTGGCTATTCGGGCACGGCAAGGAGCCTCCCACTATCCACCATCCCCTTTGCAGGGAAGGCGGAGGCAATAAGCATGGGTGTAGAAAACAAGGACATCCCTCACTGCCCCAAATCTGGGATAAGTACATCCCAGCTTAGTGTTAGTAGCCATGTCAGCACTGCTTGTGGGAAAGAGAAAGAGGGGAAATGTGCTAGCCACAGATACCCTGTAGCCTTTGTGACTGTTGTCCAAGTAAGGACACAAAAGGGTTTGTTTTTGAATCATACTGGGTGTTTTTACGCACACATTTCTCCTGGATGTTTGCTGTTACATCCTGAAATTTCTGTGTGTCTAAATCACTCACCCAGATCTTAAACATCCTGATCTTTGAACTTCTACGTAGAACTTCTCCAGAACTTTTGTGTGTAAAAAGTTCTCCTGGTAAACTGCTTTGCTCCAGGCAGCTGTGGTCACTTGGTTTCCATGGCAGCCTGTCACGTCTACAGCTGTGGCTACTTTAGCCTGCCTCAGGGCAGTGTTTGTGTGAAGAATGCATCCAGGAACTGCCTCAGGGCAGTGTGTGTGTATGAAAAATGATTCTGGAACTTACTTGTGGACTTGTAAACCCAGAAAATTAAAAAATCCAGAACTTTAATGTGTGTGTAAAAATGATTGTAATCCATACTCTTTACCTTTTTTCCTGTTAATCAACAGTGCCAGATCCAGGGAAGTTGAGGTCCCATGCAAAATGGTGGTGCGGGCCACCTCGTAACATAGGAATGTTTGACAGATGCATGCTGACTCACTCATTGGTGAGGGGGAGGAAGGTTACTGTAATTAATTTTTTATGTTCACTTAAACATCACATTCCTTTCAGGTATAGGAGCTCTGCATTGCAGGTCTACATGTTATGTCTATGGGTGTTTTCAGATGGACACCTGCTCCACTCATGCTCTGCCCCGCCGCCAGGTGTCTTGTTCGTGTAAAGGTGGGTCTCCCTGGGATGAGGTGTAGCACGAGCAGAGCAGGTGCCACCTGCTCCAGGCCAGCTCCACTCACGGTGCTCTGGAGCCAGCCACCCAAACTCTGAGCACCAGCCAGGAACAGCAGTGGTCTGTCTAAAGGATGGATGGGTGCCACAGATGTTCTCCCAGCTGTGGGTTGCCTCGGCAACCACCATAGAGCTGCGGGCAGCAGCCTAGAGTGGCTGCTGATCCACCTATAGCTCTATGGTGTGGGGAAGGGGGTGCGCGCAGGTGGAGTGTTGTATGTGGCAACAGTGGGCTCTGTTTAAACCCCCCTACCACTGTTGCAGACACAGGGATGCCACCCGTGCCCTGGAGCAGACTCGTGGTTTGCCACCCCAGGTCCATCTGAAAAAACCCAATGTTGTTATACAAAGGTTACTCATGGCCCACATGTATTGAGTGCTCTGTCTTGAATTGCCATGGAGCCTCCTCAGGCCACTGTTTCCTTGGTTTGAGTAGCTTTAGACCTGTATTTTACTCCTGTTCTTCTCACAATTATATTGTCATTTCAAGTTTATTCATGAGCCCCACTTCTTGGGGGCACTTGTGGGACCCCCCAACACATGGGGGTGTCTTTAGATATTGACAGTATCAACATTTATTCACAGGTAAACACTATGTTTACAGGACCATTTGGGGTGGGGGTTACATGTTGACTAAAAATCTGAATGAAGTCTTATCTTGGCTTGACACAGGGCCTCTGTAAAATTAAGTAGCTGCTTTTTATTTGTATTACATTTACCTCTAAGGTAGGCTCTCAACCTTTGGGACATGACTTTCTTCGGGTATTTAGAATATCAAGGGATCAAAAAGAGAGTACTCATGTTCTCTTAGCTGTGACAGCTTGTCAACAGTCTGTACTGTTCTGGATCCGGCCCTATCAGCAGCAACTCATTCTGCAAGGCAAGGACTTAGGAAATGCTGTCTTGTTTTTTAAATACACTAATACTGTTGCAGAATCCCACCAGACAGCCCTCTAACTAGTGAAACGTGTGTAAAGTCCTGTAATAGCTGAACTAAAAATCAACCATCTATTGCAGAAGTGACAGAACTTTGAAAAGGAAATTTGAATGTCAGGAAGTTTAAGTTTGGTTTGTGTCAGGGGATGTTGTATGGATGTAACTTCATTTTTGATAGTTTGCTTTATTAAACTGTGTTTCAAAAACAGGGGCTAGAGAATGGAGCTTTAGTGGTTGTGGGGTGAAGGCAGTGTGGCTGCCTCCCCCCACACCTGTCATTTTGGACTGTTACTTTACTGGTCCTGTGCCCAGAAGGATTAAGAGCTGCTGCCATAGAGGCCTCAGGTGAGATCAGGAACACTTTTGTATCATGTACTCTACAAGCACATAGAAATAAATTCATTGCCTTAAAGGATGCATGGCCCAGGGGTGTAGCTACAATAGGGACAGGAGGTGCAACTGCACCTAGGCTCATGAGCTTAGGGGCCCCACACACCTTTGAAGGGGGACGAAGTACGCCACCTGTCGCTGTTACCCTTGGTCCCCCACCTCTGTGTGAGCACAGATGTCTGTGTGAGTACATGTATTCCCTCCATGGTCAGTGCTGCTGCTGCTGACGATACTGAGAGCTAGAGAGAGGAGTTCTCTGTTGCTCCTGAGAGCAAGACTAGAACCAGTGGGCTCAAATTACAAGAAAGCAAATTTCAGCTAAACATTAGGAAGAATTTCCTAATGGTAATTGCTGTTCGACAGTGGAACAGACTGCCTAGGGCAGTGGTGGGCAGTTGTTCGCTGGAGGTTTTTAACAGAGGATGGACGGCCATCTGTCAGGGATAGGAATGGGTGAACGCGGTTTGGAAGTTTGGCGTTCGGCCCAAACTCGGCCTGTTTGGACGACCGAGCCCGAACCTGAACCCGAATCCGAACATGAACAGACCGAACCGAACTCAATTCTGAACGTCGAAAAGACTGAACAGTTCGGTCAGTTCCGATTGCGTTCGGGTGAGTTTGAGTGGCAAAAATGTGTCACTGGAAGGCAAAATGTGACAGGGAAGGGGAGTCAGCTGAGGAGCAGATTCCAGGCACCAGGGGTGGAGAGGCTTGGAGTAACAGCCAGCCTGCCGAATCACCATCCTTTTTCGCCTCAGACCACTGGCTTCGCAGTATGCGATTGGCCACGGGCTAGGCTGCACGGAGCCAATGGGGCTTGCGATGAGGTGGGTGCAGCAAGAAACAAAACTGATTGCCTCCCCCCTTCCCAACACCTTCTGAGCTAGTCACTATTCCTGAACAGCGGACATTTCGGAAGGCTCCCTCTCCCAGCAGTTTTGTTCTCCTCAATCCATTGTAATCCTCTTCCTATTTCACCCATCCAACCCATCTACCTCCATATTATCATTTATTTAACTTAGATTACATAGATTTAGGTGTTATTTTTTGTTTTTACCCCTCCCTGTGTTCCCTGTGTTCAATTGTCTTTCCTCCCTCCCCCCTCCATTGAATCCTTTCCCTCTCCCTCTTATTCCATCCCTGATTCCCTTCCCCTGTTTTAAATTTGGGATTTATTTAGAGTAGGATTATTATTAGATTGATTTTCATTTCAGTTTTGTACCCCTCCCTGTGTTCTTTGTGTTTCCCCCTGTGTAATATTGTGTATATCTATACACAAACACAATACCCAAAGCTGCATTGTGTAGATAGATAGATAGATAGATAGATAGATAGATAGATAGATAGATAGATAGACATAGTAGTTAGCTTAGTTATAGAGGTAGATAGAGATACTGTGTGTTTGTAGGATAAGGCCTTTGTAGTTAATTATTAGGATATTCCATTTAGTTCAATACGTTTTAGAATAGTTAATAGCAGTTAAATTTAGTGTAGAGATAGATATATATAATATTAGATAAAACATTTAAATTAAAAAAAATTGAAAAAAACATTATAAAAATGTTATTTTGGAGTGAGAAATGGAGAAGGGAAGGAGAGGCCAGTCTTCTGCCCGTAGGAGAGGCAATGGGGTATGTCCCAGAGGCAGCAGGGGCTGTGCCAGGGGGTGGCAGCAGGCAGAAGCAGTAGCCCGAGCACATTACCATGCCCCAAACTCAGCAGGCCTGCTTTAGGGCCCCAGGCTTCATTGGGTATTTTCAGACATTACGAGATCACAGTCAACCAAAGTGAACCATGGTCAATCCCGTGGCGGGGCCGAACCACCCTGAACATCTGTTTCGTGTGTGCCAGATGTTCACCACAGTCAATCCCCACCAGGGGTCAAAATTAACCATGCTTCCGGACCTCCGGCCTGGATCATCTCCGAAGTGTGGTCAATGTGATTCCCAACGGGAAACAAAAAATAATAATGTCTGAACGGCAACCACCAGCCGGAATCAACCAAAATGATTCCCAGCCAGGGACAAAGCATGCAGAATTGCTGCCAGGCAACCAGCAACAACACAGGCCGGGGAGGGAGATTTAAAGGGCACACAGCAGCAGGGGGACGTGGCGGGATGGAGTGAGGTGGAAGGGAGAGGACAGTGGTGGGAGAGAGAGCAAGGGAGGAGGAGCAGGTGGAGGAGGTGGTGGAGGCACAAGTGGAGCAGGGGGTTGTGCTGCACCTGCAGGCGGTGAAGGGGTAGCAGCAGCAGCCGGGACAGGCAGCCCCGGAGACGGCAACTGCACCGGGGGAGGAAGCACACCAGAAACGGGTAAGGCGACTGAAGGGGGGGGACCCGGAGGCACAGGGGCACCAAGGGGGGTGGCCCGGGCAGCAGGAGGGGTGAAGGGGCAGGGCCATGGGACATGGGCAAAACAACACCTAACCCCCCCAACACACAGAAATGGAAGCGGGCCCGGAAGCCCAAGCCCCTGGAGGAGATGGGTGCCGGCCAGGCGACGGCGGAGTAGGAGGACCCAGAGGGCCCATGTGGGAGAAGAACCTACCATCGTGGGGGGCAAAGGGGGCACAGGGAAATGCAGGACTTCATACGCATCTGGGGGACCCTGGAGCATCAACTGGAGCTCGCTGTCAATCAGCAGAATGAACACGTCTTCTGGGAGATTGTGTGGGACATGGAGGCAGCAGCCCATCACAAGACTGTGGCCCAGTGCCGCTCAAAGGTGAAGGAACTAAAGAGGGTGTACAAGGCCATCTGGGACAACAACCAGTGGTTCAGACATGGATCCCGGACCCACCCCCACCCAACCCCTCTCATATTACCACAGGGCATGGCACACCCCCGCCCCAGCAATGGACGGGCGACAGGGATGCTGGAGACCAGCCCCAGGAGCAGCCAGCGGTCCCCGGTGAGGCACACCTCCAGGGGGGGAAGGAGGGCACCGGCCTCCAATACGATGGGGGTGGGGCCCTAGACCCCCCCCAGCTGTGCCACAGGACAGGGAGCGGCCAGCCGGGGTGCCTAGCCAGCACCTATTGTGTACCCAACAGGGGCACCCGAGGGGCACCAACAAACTGGGCCCGTGCCCCCGATGCAACATAAGAGATAACATGGGTACGGCGCCAGAGGGAGGAGCAGGTGGAGGACATTGTCCGCTCGACCACCAAGCAGGGTGAGCGGATGACTGCGGCCATCGATCGGATGAAGACGGCCACAGAACACCCCCTGCAACAAGCGGAGGCAAGGGACCGGCGGCTCCAGGAGGAGGTGCAGCTGGAGCAGAGGCGGGAGTGCCAGGAGCACAGCAGGCAGGTAGAGGCATTTGGGCGGCTGGAGCAGGCCATCGACAGAATGGTGCGGGAGCATTGAGCAAAGATCAACCGCTTGCATGACATCAGCACTTCCCTGCTCCTGCACGCCGGCACCATGAGTGCATACGTGATGGCAGCCACCCCGCCAGGCACCCTGCCCACCCAGGGTCTGATGCCAGGCCCCTCAGTGCCCCCACTGCCTCTGACACTGCCGCAGTCGCCGGGCCGCCCGCTCAGGCCCCGCATATGCCTCCCGTCCCTGTAGGCCTCCGGAGGGAGCAGCTGCCCAGGGAGGCCCATCTGGCCCCAGGCCCACCCACCCTACCACCACTGTCTGCCCCTCAGGACAACGAGGCCTCCCAGGACACAGTTGGGGACACGGACAGTGGGGGGGTGAGGGGAGCTCCCAGAGCTCCATGACGACCACAGAGAAGCCGAGGGGGAGGCCCTGGAGATGTGGGGGATGGGGGAGAAGGGGTAAGGGGGAGAGCAGTGTGAGGGGGGGGAAGCCCGTCACAGGGAGGTCCCACAGCGCTGGTGGGGGTCCCAGGGAGGTGGAGATGGGTGTGTGCGCCTCACGCCTCAGCCTCCCGGCTGATCCGCCTGGCCAGGGCAGCACGGATGCGCTTGGTGTATAGGTACTCCCACGGGTTCTCTGTGTTCACATACAGGGAGACAGGACCAAGAAGGCGCCGGGGCAAGGGGTATTCAAGGGCAGCCCCATTGGTCTCGCACATGTTGTGCAGCACACAGCAGGCCCTGATCACCAGGGCCGAGGTCTCCACCGTGTAGTCCAGGCAGCCCGTGAGGCTCCTCCAGCGCTGCTAGAGGGCCCCGAAGGTCCTCTCGACCACTGTCCTGCTTGCACACAGACGCATATTGTAGAGAGCCTCCACAGGGTTCTGGGCGACTGGGTATGCCTTCATCAGCCACCGGGTGAGGTGATAGGCCGGGTCCCCCAGGTTGCAAGGGGACATCAGCACCCCCTCGATCCGGGTCATCCCCATGTCCGCGAAGTCTGCAGTACATCCAGGCATAGAAGGGAGAGATGGTAATGATCCGGGCATCATGGCTGCGCCCAGAGTTGCCCGTGAAGATGTTGATGAAATGCCCCCGGTGGTCCACCACAGCCTGCAGCTGCAGGGAGTGGTATCCATGCCTGTTAACATATTCCACAGTCTCCCCAGTGGAGGGGCAGAGGATCTCTATGAGGGTGCCGTCCACGGTGTTCATACAGTTGGGGAACTCTCTGGTCACGAAGCTGGCCATCACGGCCGCCTGGTCCACCAGCTGTATTGCTTGGTCCAGGAGCACTCCCTCCACAGCCTTGTAGATGTCCCGCAGATTCCTGGTGACAGTGCTCATGCCGATGCCGAAGTGCTGCGAGACAGACCGGCAGGAGTCGGGAGTTGCTAGTGCCCAGACCCTGATGATCACCCGCTTCACCATGGGGATGGGGGGTCCACATAGGGGTGTGCTGCTGCTCCAGCCATGGCATTAACAGCTCTGTGAGCCACAGTCGGGTGCGCCTGTCCATCCGAATGTGCGCCCTCCAGGTGACCTCATCCCACTGAGTCAGTGCCCGGGACCACCACCCCTGTGCCCTCTCTGTGACCCATTTTCTCCAGTCTATGGGCATTGTTAGCTGGGCTGCTTTCCCCATGGTCTTCCTCTGCCATTGGAGGTGCCTGGCCGCCTCGCGGAGCCATGCGACCCTATCCCGGCCACGGAGGAGGGCCTGCCGGTCTGCCCCGAACACCCGCAGGGCCCTGAGCCAGGCCAGGGAGAACCTGCGGGCATGGTGGGCTCACTGGGCCCTAGCGGCACTGCAGGCAAGGGTAAGCTGCAGGCAGGCACCCAGGTGCACCTCAGCAGTCTGGATGCGCAGGAGCTCAGTTTGTGACCGGTAGCACTCTACGCAGAGGGCTAAATGCATCCCGCAGGCGCTCAACTGACCTAGCTCCATGGTGCACATTGTCCCAGGTGGGGGACAGCTGACCCAGTTATAGGCCAGGGCACGTGTAGCCCCGCCCCTGGGTCGTGACCCGGGGCCCTTCCGGGGGTGCCCGGTTCAGTTATAGACGGTCCCCCTCCTGGCTGCCTGGGTAGGCTCCTGCAGGGCGGTCATGCCGGGGAGCTGGGGGTGGTTCATTGAGCACACCTGCTGTCTCTGGAAGGGGCCTGGCGCACGGTCCAGCCATGCCCAGGCGCATGCGGACTGCAGCTGCATTCCTGCTCTCAGCAACCTCCCACCTCTCAGTGTTGCCAGCCTGTTGTCTTCGCCACCCTGATTAGTGTGTAGGCTGTCCTGTGTGTGTGCTCTGTTCCAGAAGCTGTGCTGGGTCCGCACACCATGCCTCGCTCACTTGCCATGCCATGTTGCGGCCGGTGACCTTATCAACTGGCCTTGAGGCCCCCCTACATCCCTTCCCATCCCTCCATGGATTGTGGGGGCCCCCTGTCCTCGCATTAGTCTCCTTTGCTTCCTGGACCATGGCTGGCTGCACTTCCACTGGGCTCCCAGCTCCCAGAAACCATGGGCCCCCCCATCGCTGGACCTTCCACGAGACCATGGTCCTGTGTGACCTGTGACATTCCCCGGCTGTGCAATTGCTCCTGAGCTGCCCGGACAGCCTGTCTGGTGCCTATGCAAGTCTGAGGTTGGGGCTGCACTACTTTGGCTATGAGGCACGCGCCCGCGATTGCCGGCTGCATGTGGAGTCCCTGGGCCTGATTCCCTTTTCCGATGGGCACGTCCCAGAGATGAGGTGCTCTCATGTGGGGTGGTTGGTGGCGGAGACCATGTCTGCTCTGTCTGTGTGCAGCCTGGCCGCCTACACGGCCTGTCTGAATGAGTGGGGCCCTGCCCTGGCCGTGTCCTACTATGGCTGTGTTCAGGGGGCCCGTGGGTACCAGCAATCACATGGGGTGGTGTATCACTGACTGTTGGACCTCTGTCACCTTCCATGGGCCCCTGCTGCTGACTATGGCTTGTCTGAGCCCATTGAGGCGGACCTGGCAGCGCTGTTCTGTCTGTGGTCCTGTTCCGATGTGCAGTTGGGGCTCGCCGCGCAGGATCCCTTCGAGGCTTACTACCTTGTTGCCCACCACATGTCTGTGCTGGGCTACCATCGGAGCATGCTTCAGTGGCTCCACTTCATTCAACTTGTGGGCCACCCAGCCCCGGGCCCCTTCGTTGGCCCCTGCAGCTGGCTGTGAGGCCTTCTGTGCCTACTGTGCCCCGGTTAGTGGCCCCGAGGAGAGCTCCCGCCTTTTCACTGCTGCCACAGGCCAGTGCCTACTTCCTTCATGCTGTCCCGGCCTTGCAACCATGCTGCCTGTTTCCTGGGGTTCCACTGCCCCAGCCTGTGACTCTGAGTCCCCTCCTGGTCGCCTCTTCAGCCGGTGTTTCCCTCCATGGCTGCCTTCTCCTGTGGCCGTGTCCTGCTCTCCGTGCCTCTTCCTGGCTCCCCGGGTTGCTGCTGACCTTCCTCAATGGCTGTGGTTCCCTCCTGTGCCTGTGCATTCCCCCCCCTTGGTTGCCTCTGTGACCGTGGGGTTCTGGGGTGCCTGGGCTTTGCCTCCTGGCATCCACCCGGGTGTGTGTGTGCATTTGTGGACTGCCTGCACTGCTCCAGCTCTCCTCCATCCCCTCCATGTCACTCTCACCAGCACTTGGGGTGCCTGTCTGTCTCCTGGGCTATTCCTGGGCCACTCCCTGTTCCATATGGCCTCCACCTGTGCCTGTGGCCTGGCCTTTCGGGACCCCCCCCATTCCTGGACTGCCTGTGTAGCTGTAGGGGTGCCCGTGTGGACTGTGCTGTTGTAGGGGTTCTGGGTGCCATTTCCCNTGTGGCCTGGCCTTTCGGGACCCCCCCCATTCCTGGACTGCCTGTGTAGCTGTAGGGGTGCCCGTGTGGACTGTGCTGTTGTAGGGGTTCAGGGTGCCGTGTCCCATGTCCTGCCCTGCCCCTGGGCCGCCCCCCCATGCCCGTTGTGCCATGTGTGTTGTCTGTCCCGCTGTGTCCCCCTTCCCTTCGTTTCCCTTGCGGGTGTGTGTGCACCCAGGCGTGTGTGTGGGCTGTGTGTTCCACTGTGCCCTCGTTGTCTCTGTGCCTGTTGTGTGCGCTGCCGTGGCGGCTCTTCTCCCGCTTCCCCCTCCCTTCCCGTTTCCCTTGTGTGGGTGTTCCCTGTAGGCGCTTTTGGCTTCCTCTGCCCTCAGTCAGCCATGTCTGCCTCCCACCCCTCCTTGGTGCCTTCTGGGTGTTTTGACCATGGTCAGGTATCGGCGTCACATCTGTTGTGCTCCCTCAGGCCGTGGTCTGTCTGTCCGATTCCCTGCTGTGGTCCCAGTCCCGTCACATCTGTTTGGGGCCTTCCTGGACCATAGGGGGTGGTTGTTCAGCTCGTCACTGCTGGGAATCCACTGTGGTGAATCGGGACCTCGTAACATCTGAAAACACCCATTGTCTCAGCGTTGCCTCCTGGCAGTGCCCTCCTCCACTGCCATGCAGGGCACTGGAAGGCCTGCAGTACATGAGTCTGTGTCTGTCTCTGCTGGTGCTGGAGCAGGTGCTGCTGCTGATTCCAATGTTCCTACGGGAGCACCAATGTCCCCCACTGTCAAGGTGATCCCCAGCACTCCAGAGCTGGTGGATCCCATCCCGGCTGCTAGAGGCAGGGCCCGATCCCCGGGCAATGTCAGTAAGGAGAGGAGTAGCAGGAGCACTAGTATCTATAGAGGGGGGCACAGAGAGATAAGTAGAAAGTGGATATTAGCCATAATTTAATGTCACAGTCATTTCATTTTACTTATTTTTGAGTTACATTTCAATGGGGCCAATATGATGGCCCGCAGATCCTGTGAACACTTGCATGCATGCACAGCCGTGCAGAAACCTCATGCACCTCTGTTCCTTGCACACTATGCTGCGTGGAAACCGGGTAGAGGATCCGTGGGCCATTGAATCGGCCTCTATGTTTGGAAATTAAAAAGATATTTCTTACTTATAATACATGGGGTTTTATGGTAGTGGTAGTAAAAATTTGTGCAGGGGGAAGGGACATGATTTGTGACACATTTTGGAGGGGGCCTGTAGTAGAGTGATAAATCTTCACTTTAAAAATAATAAATTCAATGCCAAAGTTTCTTATGAAGTTTTATAACATTCTTTTTTGACATGTTCTGCTTTAGAGTATTACCAAATGTGCTACCAGCATTTACAAATTAAGGCTGTGATCCTCAAAACTCTAGACTTACACAATCCTCATTCAGTTCAATGGGTCGTGTGCCAACATTTCTCTTTGAGGAGCGGAATCTAAGGGTGTTAATAAATGACATGGTAGCCCCACACAAGTGTTTGTTCTCCTGGTCATGTATTGTGCAATCGCTCCAACCCAACACACAGCCACCACACAGTGACCCCATGGTGTGGTATAGGATGATGCGCAGGGGTGGCTGGTGGGTGTTGAGGTTGGAGAGGCAGTAAGGCCGGCAAGCTGGTAGGTGGAGCCAGGGCAATGGTAGGCGGAGCCAGGGCAACGGTAGGCGGCATAATCCAGCAGCAAGGAGTTCCAAGAATTACATTACTTAATCAAACAATTTCAGTTAGGTTAGGCAGGTTTAAAAGCAGGCAGAGAACCTTAAACCTCACTTACAAGCAGTTTTAGCAAAGACACACACACACGCAGCAGAGGTTAAGAATGCTGCTTCAGAAAGAAGGGACTTGCTGCATGTATTTTGGAGGGACCCCAATCCCTGCTTCAGAAGTCCCTTCTGAAGGAGTAATTTTGCCCTCTGCTGCATGTGTGTTGGGGGGGAATTGCAAGGCCCATGAATCACCAAACTCACAGGTACATCTCGGGATCTCAAAAGCACCCCATTTCCAGCATTGTGAACACACCTAACTTCCTAAGATCGCCAGACAGTCAGTTACATCTCGGGATTTCAAAAGCTCACTTTTATCAGAAGCATCACATTTACAGCATTTAATACTCCACATCATGACATCAAGTGAACAAAAACCACAGGGAGGAAAAGTCTATGGGGATGGGGTGCAGGGGGGAGGAAAAGCCTATGGGGATGGGGTGTGGGGAGGGAAAAAGCCTATGGGGATGGGGTGCGGGGAGGGAAAAAGCCTATGGGAATGGGATGCAGGATGGGGGGGAAGAGGATCTCTAAGAGGATCTCTTAGAGAGCAGATCCAAAGAGATAGGTGGGTGTTGTGATTGTGAAGGGACTGGCTGGTGGCCAGTGCTTGGGAGGGGGAGGAGCAGGCAGAACTCCTGGGGCTAGTCCTGGGGCAGAAGTGGCTGTTTCTCGATGCGGTGGTGGTGTGGTGGACAGCGCAGTGTGCGATGAATGACAGCCCCAGACCCATCATGGTGGGTCCCAGGGCTGAGGTGGCAGCTTGTAGATCTCGGCCACAGCCCTCCCTGCCTGTAAGTTGGCCCAGGACCCTGGCGTCAGGTCCCGGGACTGGAGTGACTGCTTCTCAGTGCGGTGGAATGACAGGGCAGTGTGCGATGAATGATGGCCCCAGACCCATCACGGTGGGTCCTGGGGCTGAGGTGGCAGCTTGTAGATCTTGGCCACAGCCCTCCCTGCCTGTAACTTGGCCCAGGACCCTGGTGTCGGGTCCCGGGACTGGAGTGGCTGCTTCTCGTTGTGGTGGAAAGACATTGGAATGTGCGATGAATGACGCCCCCAGACCCATCACGGTGGGTCCCGGGGCCGAGGTGGCAGCTTGTAGATCTCGGCCACAGCCTTCCCTGTCTGTAACTTGGCCCCAGGACCCTGGTGGTGGGTCCCAGGGCTGGAGTAGCTGCTTCTTGTCATGCAGTGGAATAACTAGTTCCGTTGTCACTAGCAGCAGCAGACATTGGTTGCCGGGGCAGGCAGTCAGGTGACGTGGCATGAGTGGCAGTCAGGCAGACCGAGGAAGGGTTCAAGTTTCGCAACCTGGGCGGGCAGGCAGGAAGCATGGCATGAGAGGCAGTAGGGTAGGCGGGCTTGGGCACTGGGCAGGCTTTTAGTTAGGCAACCTGGGTGGGAAGACAGGCACCTTGGCATGGGAGGCAGGACTGATGCATGCTTTGAGCTTGGCGGCAAGCAGGGCGGGCAGATAGGCAGCGTTGCATGAGAGTCAGAAGGGCAGGCAGGCTGGGACATTGGCAGCAGGGCAATACCAAATAGATAGGCTAGCAAAGGCTGTGCAGCACAAGAGAGCAAGAGCCAGTCAGTGTCACTTAGGCGGTCCGAGATCGTGTAGCTAGCTATAGGCCGGCTGGCAGGCTTACAATTTGTTTCCGAGTGCCACCTTGTGTCCTGAGGTCAGTCAGATAGGGCGGCCAAGGCCGTGTAGTATGAGAGAGAGAGAGAGAGAGAGAGAGGCAGGGTGGGTGCCAGGCATTCGGAGGGAGGGACAGCACCTCATCAGCACACAGGAGGAGTAGCCCTAGCCCAGCTTGAGGAGCAGGAGGAGCCCTGTCCCAAGACTGCCCTTGGCATGGGATGGCGTGTGCCACTACACCATCACTCCTTGTCCAGGGGCAGCTCGGGTAATTCCAGCAGCGGAAGGTTCACCTTCAGAAAGAGCAACTGCTCCACCAATTTGGCCCCCAGTCTCAGGTGGTGCGGGGCGCATATGTCCCCCGCGATTGAGAACACCCTCTTGCTGGGGACACTGGTTGGTGGGCAGGACAGTATAACCTTGGCCACTTTGGACAGGGCCGGCCACTTTTTGGCCTTGCCAGCCCAGTAGGCCAAGGGATTGCTGCTGGGATCTACGCATGGCTCCTCCTCCAGATAGGTCTCCACTGCTGCTGAGGCACCATCATACTCCCTCTGGTAGCTCTGGGTGAGCACCACCTGCCCCACTGCCCTCAGCCACACTGCTTGCCCTTTTGTTCTGTGCCCCATGCTCCCCAGAGTGGACTGCACAGACAAGGAGCTGCTGGCAGTAGGGGTCCTGCTGCTGCTGCTACCACTACGGCTGGGGGCAGGGACAGACCCAGACGCTGGGGGTCGCTGCTCCCACTCCCACCATCCCCACGGGCATCCCGCTGCATGGCCCGCTCTGCATGCCTGACCTTCTGGACCAGCATAAACTTCTGGATGCCATAGACCGCAGTCTCATGGGCCATGCTGCCCTTGATCCAGGGGTCAAGCAGGTTGCCAGGACATAATCGTCGCGGCCCAGGAGCTCATCGAAGCACGCACTCAGGTCCACCTTCAACTTCCGAGCAAGCTCAATCGCCTAATCGGACATTCTCCTGCCCTGAGGGCCACGATTCTGCCCCCCACCCCCAGAAGCTCAACTAGACCATGCACCAGCGGGGTCACCTGGCTGAGGGTGGTGGTGGAGCTGCTCAATGTCTCTGTGACACCCAGGAATGGTCTCAGGACAAAGACAGTTTTGGAGATACTCTCCCATTCCTCCCTGTTGTACTCTGGAGGTGCCCAATGTCTGTCGCCAGTTCAACCTGATGCAGGGTGGCTTTCTGTTCAAGAAGCTGCTCGAGCATCAAGAAGGTGGAGTTCCACCGGGTGGAGACATCCTGGATAAGGGTGCGCACCTGGGACCCTTGCTCGGCCTGCTTCTCCCGGAGGAACTCACTGCCCTTCACACTGCAGTTGAAGAAACCCACAAGCTTCCTCCCTCGGTCGACCAGGGAGCTAAGGATGCCTGGCTGAATCCCCTTCTCCCCCAAGCCCAGAGCATCCTTCACCACAAGGTGGAGGGTGTGTGTGGTGCAAGGGATACTCGTGAAGCCCCCGTCACGGACTGCCTTAAGGATATTGGCCATGTTGTCCGTGACCACACCCCTTGGTGAAGGCTGCACCTGGCATGATCCACTCGCTCACCATGGTGACCAAGACTGCCTTGAGGTTTCTTGCGGTGTGGGAGCTTTCCATAACTTGAGCCTGAAGCAGGGTCCACCTATACCCTGCTTCAGGTCCCCTCCTGCCACTGCCTAGTGCTGCCTCTGTGTCCTGCCACCAGTGTGCCAGCACTGCCAGGTAGGCATGCTGGGCATTTCTCGGGGACCACAGGTCCGTGGTGAAGTGGACCGTTGCACCCCCAGCCCCTGCCAGCAGCTCTCTCACCCACTCCTTCAAAGCCCTATAGAGCTGTGGCACCACAGTCTGACTCAGGGTGGAGCAAGAAGGCAGCTTAAAGTTGTGGGCCAGGAACCCAATCAGACGCTGGAAGCCCTTGTCCTCCACAATGGACAAGGGCTGGCCATCCAGGGCAATCATCTCGGCCAACAGGTGCTTGCCTTTTTCCTGGAAGCCGGTGCCATGGCGCCCTGCCGATGGCCTTGACACATCCCCCACCCCATCTCCTCCATGGTGGACTGATGCCACTGCTGGGGAGGCTCCTGGTGTTGTTCTTCCCCCATACTGCTCCTGCTGGTAGATGCAGCAGCAGTTGGTGCAGGATGCTGGCCCTCTGAATGAGCCAGGCGACTGGCCACTTGAGGTGCCTGGCCATTGCAGTTGTGCCAAGGTTGGCAACCACCTGCCCACACTTCACCACCTTCTTGCACAGTATGCACTGAACCTTCCTGGGATCATCTGCCCGTACCAGCTTAAAATGATCCCAGACTGAGAATTCCCCCCCCCCCGCCTTCTTGCCCGACCCGGTGGACGCACTGCTGCCAGCGCTGCTGGGAGGGGGAGAACTTTGTGGCACTGGTGATGCAGCTCTGGGAGGAGGGTCAGACATTGCCTCGTGTACAGAGATCTCCTCTGCGGCACTAGTGTCACTGACTGCCTCTTCCTCACTGTCCCAGGCAATCACGGTGATGTCCCGTGAAGAGGAGTACTGTGACCCAGAGGCTAGACTGTCCGTGTCCCCCATGCTGCTGGCACTCTCCCTGTGCCCCCCTCTTTAGCTGCTAGTGCTGCTGCTGCTGCTGCTCCTCTCCATAGTACTGACATTGCCTGGGGATCGGGGCCTGCCTCTAGCAGCCAGGGTGGGATCCACCCGCTCTGGACTGCTGGGGATTGCCTAGACTATGGGGGACATTGGTGGCCCTGGAGGAACATCGGAAGCAGCCCCAGCCCCTGATCCAGCACCACCCGCAGCAGAGACAGATGCAGCCTGAGCCTCAAGTCCTGCAGACCTTCCAGTGTCCTGCGTGTCAGTGGAGGACACTGCCAGAAGGCGATGCAGAGCAGCCTGGTGCCCTAAAGCAGGCCTGCTGATTTGGGGTGTGTGTATGATGCGCTCTGCCTCTGGCTACTGCTGCTGCCTGGTGTCGCTCTCTGTGCATGACCCCATACGCCTCTGGCACGTGCCTGATTGCCTCCCCTATGGGCAGCAGACTGGCCTCTCCTTCCCTTCTCCATTTCTCCCTCCAAAATAATGTTTTTATATTGTTTTTTAAAATTTTCTTTAATTTTTTAATGTAATTTTAAAAATCTAATATTATCTATCTATCTATCTATCTATCTATCTATCTATATATATATATATATATATATGGGATGGGGGGAATCACAAACAACACAGGAGGGCTACAAAACTGAAAGGAAACCTAAATAAATCTAATAATCCTACTCTAAATGAATAAAAAAACGGGAAGGGAATCAGGGCTGGAATATGGGAGAGGGAAAGGATTCAATGGAGGGGGGAGGAAGGAAGGAAGATTGAGCACAGGGAACACAGGGAGGAATAAAACAAAAAAATAACAACTAAATCTATCTAAGGTAAGCTAAATAAATGATAATATGGAGGTAGATGGGTTGGATGGGTGAAATGGAAGGAGGATTGCAATGGATTGAGGAGAACAAAAACTGCTGGGAGAGAGGGAGCCTTCTGAAATGCCTGCTGTTCAAGAACAGTGACTAGCTCAGAAGGTATTGGGAAGGGGGGAGGCGGACAGTTTTGTTTCTTGCTGCGCCCGCCTCACCGCAAACCCCATTGGCTCAGTGCAGCCTAGCCCGTGTCCTAATCGCAGACTGCCAAGCCAGTGGTCTGAGGCAAAATGGGATGGTCATTTGGCAGGCTGGCTGCTACTCCAAGCCAGTCTCCACCCTCCACCCCTGGTGCCTGGAAGTCTGCTCCGTGCTGAGTCCGATGACTTCCCCCTCCCTGCTATGTTTGGCCTTCCAGTGACCTCACAGTAGACCATGTTTTAGCCACTCGAACTCAACTGAATGCAATCCGAACTGACCGAAGTGTTCGGCCATTTCGGCGTTCGGAGTTCGGTCTGTTCGGTACGTTCATGTTCGTGTTCGAGTTCTGGTTCGGTGGTCCGAACTGGTTGAGTTCGGGCCGAACACCGAATGTCCAAACCGTGTTCGCCGATCCCTAACAACCAGGGTTCTGTGAACTGAACTTTCCCCAAAGAATCATGAGTGGAGTGAAGGGGTTTGGGAACACAGAACTGTGACTCTTTGCTGTGACACCGTACTCTTGCTCTGAGGTTGGGATTTATGTGTGGGAAGTTCATCAGTACCAGATGCTCTTTTGTGTTAATACCTTGTTAATTCTTACCTTCTAATTTCCTTATGGTGGTAGCTGTAAGGAAGTAAAATGCACAACCACTCTCCATTATAAACAGTGGACTGCTTAAGCCCCTATTTTGAGGAAACCGCTTGAGCTACAGTTCTGAAAATGTATCCATGGCTATAATTTGTGAGGACCATCATACGTGCAAAGTTTGAAGAAGATCTATCCAAAAAATAAAATGTTATGACTGTTTAATTTTTAATTGGTTGTGGTCAAAATGCACAGCATCATCATGATTTTGAATAATAATATCTCCTCCTACTGGATGACTTGAGCCCCCAAACTTCACAGGCTTGGAGTATGAGATCAATAACAATTATTTCCATAATATGATAGTGCTTGGTGCAGCCAAAACTGAGTTATTAATGATTACAAAATCAGTTCTGCTGGCTCCCGCATGTGTGGTCGAGCAGCTGCTGACCAGCAAAAAACAGCTTAAGGAAAGTTACATGACTCTGCTTTTTAAAATAATATAACTTTATCAGAAGCCAGCTCCATCACAAAGACTTTAAGCTCTAGTCAGTTTTGTGTCAATTACCCACGTGCCTCAGAAAGGTAGCAAGAGGAATCTCTAGTCAGTTTTGTGTCAATTACCCCACTCCTGGCTTCCCTCCTTACTTTTGACTCCCTATGAAAAGTCCAACTTTTCATACCGAGTGAAAAGTCTGAAAGTTTTCAAAAGTTGCAGACTTTTCACTTGATATGAAAAGTTGCACTTTTGACTCCGTGCTTTTGACTCAGTATGAAAAGTTTGCAACTTTTGAAAAGTTGCAGACTTTTCACTCCTAGGAATATACCCAGACAACGATCTGAGCTCCCAGACTCCACAGTCTTGGAGCCTGAGATGAACACGGAGTGCTGCTGAAGTCTGGGAGTGTTTAGTGCAGCCAAAGCAGAGTTATTAATGATTGAAAAATTGGTTCTGCTGTCTCATGCATGCACAGTCGAGCAGCCACTGACCGGAAAAAAACAGCATAAGGAAAGTTACGTGATTCTACTTTTTAAAATCACGTAACTTTATCAGGAGCCAGCACTGTCACAAAGACTTTAAGTTCTAGTCAGTTTCATATAAATTACCCACTTGCCTCAGAAAGACAGCAAGAGGAAGCTCTAGTCAGTTTCATGTCAGTTACCCCCCTGGCCATACTATGTCCCTATGAGAAGTCTGCAACTTTTGAAAAGGTGCAGACTTTTCCCTCCTATGAAAAAATGCAGACTTTTCACTTATACGAAAAGGTGTAGACTTTTCATAGTGAGTCAAATGTACGAGTGAGACTAGGGTGTAATTGAGATGAAACTGATTAGAGCATCCTCTTGCTGACTTTCTGAGGCAAGTGGGTAATTGACACAAAACTGACTAGAATGTAAATTCTAGTCATGTCAGCCATGCCAATACCTAGTAGGGATGGGACTTCCGGATCTTCCGGTATCCGATACTGCCTGGTATTTGGTGTACCGGCAGTATCGGATTAAACCTGGTAATCCGGGTAATTTACCGAATTCCCCCCGTACCGGATTTTTTACATTGTGGCCATTCAAATGAATGGCCGCAATGTAAAAAAACACAACCCCCCCCACTTTCCCTCCCCAGTCCAGGCTGCGTGGGTGGAAGTGGGCACACCCCTCATCCACCCTGCCCAGCCTGGCTTTAAAAAAAAAAAAAGTCCACCGAAGTCCCTGCTAGTGCGGGCTCCGGGCCGCCGGCGGCGACCCACAGCCCACACCAGCAGGTAGGTACATAGGTTCAGTTGTACTAGGGTGATCCCTGGGGTGGGGGGTGGTTTAACACACACACCCCACCCCAGGGATCACCTACCTCCCCACCCAGGGATCACCTACCTTGCGCTCCGGACGGCGGCGGTGGTCCAACTCCGGCGGCTTCAGCACTGGCTGTGGCTGCCGGCTTCTGTGCTACTAGGCCTTCCAGTGAACTTCCGGGTTTCCCCGGAAGGCCTAGTAGCGCTGAAGCTGGCAGCCACAGCCAGTGCTGAAGCCGCCGGAGTCGGACCACCGCCGCCCAGAGCGCAAGGTAGGCAATCCCTGTGTGGGGAGGTAGGGTTATCCCAGGGGTGGGGTGTGTGTTAAACCACCCCCCACCCCAGGGATCACCCTAGTACCTGCTGGTGCGGGCTCTGGGTCGCCGGCGGCGGCCCGGAGCCCGCACTAGTAGGGACTTATGGTTAACAATTTTTTTTTTTTTTAATCCAGACTGGGCAGGGTGGGTGGGGGGTGCCCCCCCTTCCACCCACACAGTCTGGGAGTGGGAGGGGGGAGGTTTTTTGTTTTTTTCCCCATTGATTTCAATGGGGACAGTTCCCCATTGAAATCAATGGAACAAATTCGGTACCGGTAAACTGGTACAAATCCGGCAATCCGGTTTCTTTGGAATCCGGTAACTGGTAAATCCGGTAGCCGGTATTTGACCTCATGTCCCACCCTTAGGCATCAGGCAATCAGGTGCTGTTCCTGATTTACTATAGCGCCTGTGCCTCGAGTAGCGCCTTCACCATTACATGGTCACTAACCTCTTAAAGGAACCATGCAGCAGAGCACAGTACCCCAGGGTGAGTCCTTGCAGGATCTAACCATGGTAAGTCACTATTTCTGGGGAAATTTAACTCAGTTAAATTTACAGTTTAACTCAAAAGTTAAAGTTTCTTTAGGAAATTAGCTCAGTCTTTATTCTCCACACGGTCCATATATACAAGTACAGTCTCCACCATCTCTGGGCTGCCAGCTCAATCACCTGTACCCTGCCTGGGCGTATACCATTTTCATTTATACAGTCTTTGATGCTGCCCTGGTACTAGGGCTGAAACAGCAGGCCGCTGTGGTAGCATTTTCTGAAGGAAAAAGCTCTTCCGCAATGAGTGGTATGGTGCGATAGAGATGTTCAGTCTTCTACTTTCATTCTGTTACTTCTGCTGTTCTGCTACTTCCACTGACTGCAAAAATAGTGGAACAATGTTTGTTCTGACAGTTTCAATCTTCTGCAATTTCCACTGGCGCTGCAAAGTAGTGGAACAATGTTTGTTCTGACAGTTTCCGAGATTGTTCCAACAGTTTCCAAATTAGTGGAATGCCAGTGGAATTAGTGGAACGCTGGTGGAAAAACTGCAGAAAGATGCAGGCAATTTCAAAATGGTGGAATGAAATAGTGGAGTGGAAAAAGGAGTTGCGGTTCAGACCTACCAGAAACCAAAACTCTGTGTATCCTCTTTAGTTATCCCTGCAGCCAGGAAACAGCCCTCTGGCAATCCCAAATCTCAATGTTCCCTCACAGAACTCACCACAATTTCTCTAGCAGCACATTGGAGAGTGTAAAGTCCCTTCAGTCCAGGCACCAGGTTTCTCCAAGCTTCCCAGCCTGGGAGTCAGCACCCTGGAGAAGACTCCCAACCATGCACCGACTAACTCTCTTCTGATTTTACCTTCTTTTATACTCCCAGAGCAGGTGGGGCTGGCCCTCCATGCTCTCATCACATAAAGGGCCAATACCATCTCACTCTTTTTTACTTTCAGCTTGGGTTCCCTGGGAACTTCCTCCTACTTGAGGATCTTGCTTAGGGGACCCACTTCCCATTAGGCTTTTCCTGCTGGATTCTCTTTTCTTCCATTTCTGTGGCTGTCGTTAAATTCTTCTTTAGGATCCACCCCATGTACCATCCCTGTTCCTCCGCAGGTGATAGACAATTTTGTCCCTTTACATATTTGTCCCTTGGATCTATATACTTGGCCCTGGAATCCATATAATCCCCATCTCTGGGGTCCCAGAGTCCAAGTTCCTTCATCATTCATTTAGGGGCACCATCTTCATAAGTGTTACCATTGTCCATAGTTATAGCACTCTCTCAGGATTCCCCCTTATGGAAAGCTGGGTACCTTTACCCCTGTGCTATCTGTCTTCACCACTGGAGGTTTATTGTACTCCCCTCTGGTGGGTGTGCTCCTCCGGCCTTCCCATTTTGCCAAGCTGCAGCTTTGGCTCCAGCCAACTCCAGAGACTGCATGACTGCCTCGCCATCTGATGCACTCCTGCTGCAATTTTGATCTTCTGTCGCTCAAATCTTTAGGGGAGCTGCTGGGTGCACTCCACCATTGAGTTTTTCTTGCTTGCTGCTTCTGAGCATAATCCTATAGCAGCTGTCATTCATCGCCCCTGTACAGGCTTAAAATGGCTTGATGCCCAACTTTAGGGGTGCCTGCATTCTCCACCAATATGTAATGGCATGGTATTTCGTGGGAGGGGGAATATATATTGCTCGTGAAAGCACCCTCCCTCCTGGTGAGAGCAGGAGGGTGGGGAGAGGGCTTCTCCCTTGTGGCAGCAGGGAGGGGATAGAAAGTAGCTGAGGATGGAGGTTGGTTAGGTTGGCAATTAATGGGGGAGAAGGGGGGATGATATGTATTGAAATGCTATTGTATTCAGTGTTGGGGTTTGTTAGAATTGTAAATGAAATGTAGGGGTTTTTGTATTATTATTGATTGCTTTTTGATATAGTTTTGGTGCATTGTTGCACTATGTGTTTATTATGTATTTTGTTTATGCTGTTAGCCATCTCGAGCCATCTGTGATGAGAGAGTGCGGGATATAAATTAAAAATGGAATGGAAATGGAATGGTACCCCAGGTTGAGTCCTTGCAGGATCAAACCCCGACAAGTCACTCTCTCTGGGGAAATTTAACTCTACACTCACAGTTTCTTTAGAGAATCAGCTCACAGTCTTGGTTCACCACACAGTCCATATATACAAGTACACTCTCCACCATCTCTGGGCTGCTGGCTCATCCGTGTGCACCCTGCAGCCCCAGCAGTCTTTATGCACCAACCTGGTTCTATCACCTGCAACCTGCCCAGGTATATGCGCACTTTTCTTATCTATACCATCTCTTTCATACTTCCTTCGTAGCCAGACACCAACACTTTGTCTACCTTCTTCAGTTAATCCCTGAAGTCAGGAAACAGCCCTCTGGCAACCTGAAATCTCAATGTTTCCCCACAGAACTTACCACAAACTCTCCAGCATCACCCTGGAGAGCACAGAGTGCATAGTCTCTTCAGCCCAGGCACCAGGATTCTTCAAGCCTGTCCAGTCCTCAGGCTGGTGCTCACTGTTCTCTTAAAGGGGAAACAGACACACAAAGCTGAATCCTTCCACACACAGCATCCCTGTTAGGCTGCGCCTTGCTACACTCTTCCTCATAGAATGATATGTTTCCCACCCTAATTCTTCCAGTAGTATTGCATGAGCACTGATTTTGTTAATCAAAAAAGTTAGCCAGAGCATGTATTTAGAACAGAAAGTGGTATCATTTCCATTTAATTTCACATGTGTGAAACTTAGCCATTGAGTTCAAGCAACTTGCTCAAGGTAACTGCTGGGAGTAAAACTCAGGAACCCATTTCTCAGTCTATGATCAGAGATGTCCCTCATATTTCAATTGAATTCCATGACTTTAATTATAGCATGAATATCCTTTTTGTAAAAATAATCTGTACTGATTATTCACACCCATTTAGAGTGATCACAGCCTCCTTACTGAGCTGGATCTAGAATGGTGCAGACTGTACAACTTCACATGGCCAAATGTTCTAGGGGAACCATACACCAGGCCCATGATTAAACTTGGAAGGACAACATGAGTATGAGAAGAAAGCTGTAAAGTACAGGCTTACAGAACCTCGAACGTGGGAAGCCTCAGACTGTGGGGTCCACAATTCAAGAGTGGGCACACAATGTATGTGGTCCATGAATAAAATAAGAATAAGATGTGTGTAACATACAAGCCTGGATACTGGGAATCTTCATCCCTCAGAAGGTTGCTCCATTTAACTGAACATTAAAATTAAGTACAGTAACATTTGTTTCTAATGAACAAGCTTCTGTGTCTGACAACTGCCATTGCCTTCTTATATCAGTTATCAATGGTGTTTTGAGTTTGTGAACTGAGGACTAAATAACTTTTATGGCAAGTCATTGTACTTCTTTATTGCTTTTTGTGCTATTTTATATTTGTCCTTTGCTCTCCCCCTCAACCCTTCCGGTTTTCCTTGACAACTTTGATGTCAATTGTGCTGGCAGGTCAAAGTGAGCAGTATTCTTCCCCTCTGGGTATATGAAGCACAGTACCTATGTAATACACTTAGACACCAATGAACCAGAAGCAAATCTGAGTTCATTCCTAAAGTCATATCTTGCTATTGCTTTAAAGTATTGGGCTAGAAAAAAAATGAGACGGTGAAGTTGCTAAATCTTATTATTCCTTAATATGTATTTATTAATTAAACAAAAGTAAAATCTTTCCCCTTGTAATATTGCAGCTTTTATTTTTAACTTTTCCCTGGTACATTTGTCTTAAACTCCCCATTGGATCTTGCTCTCGTCTCACTTTGTCAGAGCCAGACTTTTGACAAGTTTCAGATCATGCTACAGGGGTCCGTCTCTTTTTGTTCAGTCATATTTTTGACAGAAAATTGTGTGTGTGTTGTTTTTATCAGAGGTGCTATGTAGGATAAAGAAAAAAAATCTGCTGAGGTAGAAGGAAGTATATATATATATTCCAAGATACTTCTTGTTTTTAGTCAAATATACATTTCTAAAGAATATTTTAATATACACATTCTATAATATTTTTATTATAGAATATATAATTTTATGTATGACATCGAATATACAGTATTGGATTGAATTTTCTTTGGAAATTCATATTGACTGAAAACAAGAATTTGGGGGAAATTCAAGGAGGAAAAAAGGGCTACGGGATATCTGCATCACTGCAGCACTTGGATTTAAGAGTTCTAATGGAAGGATCGAGTTGTGCAATATTTATGGGTGTAACCAAACGTACAGCCACCTTATTGGCTGCATGTCCTAAGGTGAGTGTGGGTGGGGTGAGGAGTGTCAAACTGCGAGCCAGCTCTGCCCCTGTGCACCCCTCACCATGATGGTATGCCATGGTAACCCTGCACGCTAGGCTGGGTGGGCACGAAAACACACACACACACACCCCTCCACCCCAGTTTGGCCTGCTCTGGCCCACCTGGGCAGCTTCTGGGTCCAGACTATGGGCCCATTCCTTGCTAGCCCACATTTCCAGACCAGCCTCATACCCTGCTGGGATCTGAACCAGACCCACATCTGATGGGCCTGAAACACATATGTTCGATGCTGGTCCAAGTGGGCCAGAGTGGGTGGAACCAGACTGTGGTAGAGTAAAGCCAAAGAGGGCTGGGAGCCCTTTAAGATAGTTAGCACCAGCCTAGTAGAGGCATGAGCAGCACTTCAGGTGCACCAATAGAGAGAGAATTTTGCCTAATTGGGTTTGCACCTGGAAAAGGGCATGGCTCAGGCCAGCCCTGGGAAATCTAGAGGAAGCAGATCAGTCTGGTGAACATTGCTGATGGAGCAGGCGCCAGAGGGGGGAGCTGTTCTACACCCAGGTGAGGGGCTTGAAGACTCCCGCTTTAAAGATGTGGACGTATGAGAGACTGCTGGGGAAGCAGGTAAAAGGGAGCTCTTAGAGGCAAACAGAGGTTGCCTTGATTTTGAATGGTACTTAAAAGCTGAGAGGCTTCTGGGGAGATAGCTCTAAACTGAGCAACCCTGCTGAAAGCAGAAAGGCAAGCAGGCAGGGGCTGCTTGGTCTGGGAGAGACTATTGTGGAGATGGATTGAATAAAAGACTGTTATTGCTAATGCCCTGAGTGAGACTGCTGCTTGGACCCTGATTGTTTATTGTTCCTTTGGTGAGTGTTTGTCATGTTCTTTTGCAGGAAACACAAGGGCAATGATTAAATGAGGTAGGGAAGGGAGTAAGCGAATGCCATAAGGTTTTTAAATTTGGATTAGGCATAGCAAACGTTCTCTAATGAAGCAGCAGAAACTTCATAATACATAATTTCTGGCAATGGTTACTGGAAAAATCAAAAGCAGCATTTAAAGATTTCTCCTCAATGAAGAAGTCCATCGTATCAAGATATTAGAATTATCAGTCATAAAGGGCTTTAAAAATTAATCTTCTGAACCAGTCCAGTTCTCCAAGTAGACTGCTGTTAAATCCACTTATCTGTAATAGCCTTTCTTAATAGCAATAATTGATTTTTTTTCTGTGTACCTTCTTAGAGGTATGGATTTTGCTGGAGATCAGAAGCATAACGACAATCTCCAATAAGTATTTTTTCTTACTTGAACCAAGTAAGAGTCATTGGTGGCCTATAAAGAAGGGTAATTACAGCTAGTGATAAATTAGTTTGTTTGTTTGCTTGTTTTTAAAAGACATTCAAATGATAATTAATATTTTTTTCTGCAAAGTGACTGAGCTGGAAGCAATTATTGTTTAATTAAGTTTTAGTGGTTGGAAGCTGGAGAATGAAGAATTTTTGGAGAACTGAAAAAAATTCATCAGAGATGCCCCCCACAATACTTTCATTTTTTAAAGTTTGATTTATGATTATTATTACAGGTATACCTTTATTGAAAACCTATGGCCAGCTGTAATGAGAACCCATTGAAGGAGACTGGGCATTCCCACCTCCACAAATGTTTTTAGAACAGGTAAACAAAAGACTTGAATTCAGTAGGGCCCATCCTCATGCATGCACATGAGGGCTTCAGGCAGACACACACGAAATGGGGCAGCAGAACAGGTGACTGGGGGCTCAAGCAGGCAGCTTGTGGTTGGGGGTGGAGTGGGGGCAAGCCGTGTAGCCACAGGCATGTTGCAGAGCACCTGAGTGACTTCTGGGTGGAGAGAAAGGGTGGGGCATGGCACACCAAAGGTGTTAGCCTCCTCGCACAAGCACTGCCATTCCTGCATTGCCACAAACACACACAGACACTGAAGTGTGGCCACATGGAAACCATGAATTGTGGGAGTGGATAGCGAGGCAATTGGGGGCTCATGCAGGGGCACATGGGGATGGACTGGTGGAGGCAGGAGCAGTGGCACCTACCTGACAAACCCCTCTGTGTCAATCTGAAGGTCGGGTCCCCCAACACAAGTAGGACGGATGGGGCACAGGGGTGTGTGGTGTGTAGGGACACACATTGGGAGGCATGGCTGTCTGGGTCCCCCAAACAGGTAGGATGGATGGGGCACAGGGGTGTGCGGTGTGTGTGGACACATATTGGGAGGCATGGATGTCTGGGCCACTGGATCCCACCTGTGCCAGGCTGCATAGCTTGCCCAGTCTTGGATGGGTTTCCTGCATGTTCTCAGGCATGCATGACCATCATGTGTGCCAGGTTGCTGGAAGGGGGTGTGTGTGTGTGGGGGGGGGCAGTAATGTTCCCTTGCCATGAGTGCAGGGGTGTACACCAGCCAATATGCACATGGGGTGCACTGTTGTCTATGAGCCTATTATACACGTATTCCTTGTACAAGGAGTGCATGTAAATGTGTTGCTTGTGTGGCCCATGTGCAGTGGGTTCTTTGTCTTTTCCAGAAACCACCAATGACACCTTTTCTGCAAAGCGTTACCCTCCTTTCCATATAACCTTGGTAGAACAGTGATTAGTAATCCTCATGCCGTCTCCTTGTGGTATAAAACAGAGGTTTCAGAGTGCATTCACGTGAGATGCTAAATCTGTGAAAATCTCTTCCCCTCTGTTTTTTTTTTAATCATGTGAAAAGATTAGGTCACAGGATGCAACAAGCATAATGTGGGTTTAATAAAAAAATTAACTAAAAAATTAAGGTTTAACAATCCTGCATGATCTCTTAGCATGCATTTTTGTAATGTGTGATGAGACTAATCCACCTGTCCTTCTGCCTTAATTTCTGCAGGAGGAGATAGAGGTGATTTCTCCCTCAGGGGATGAATCACTACTGCCTGCAAACTTAGGTAAATGCATTGCTTGGAAAAAATGCAGCATGATGCTCCTACTAGTGGCCATGCAGTATGGGTGGTAACATTTGAAGAAGGGGAGGGACCATGAAAACAGCAGGAATACAAACTCCGGCAACAAGTAGTATAGGCAGGAGAAGAGTTGTGTGAGTGCAGCTGATGTCTTAAAACACTTGCTTGTGAGTTGTGTAAGGGCCACGGGGTGAGGGGCATCCAGGCCATGGGCAGATGTGGGGTTTTGGGGGGTGGGGTCAGGTTTAGGGCTAGGATTGAGGATTTGGGAAGCAAGACAGGGAACAAGGCAGGCTGAGAAAAAGGCAGGAGAGACAATGGGGGGGGGGGGGCAAGAACCAGGAATGAGAGTGTGAGAGGACTAGGAACAAGAGCAGAAACAAGAGCAAGGGGATGAGTGATCAATTGCAGCATAAAGCGAGTTTAAAAGTTTATGCTGTAGCTGTGCAGGCAACAAAGAAAGAGTTCTTTGCTACCATCATAGCATCCACGAAGTCACATCCAGTGGAGCTTTTCCAGGTGGTGCAGAGGCTGGTCAGTCCGGCCTCCCTCTGCCTGGAACTGGAATCTTCCAGTGCCCGCTGTGACATGTTTGTTGACTTTTTCGTGGATAAAATCACTCGGATTCATCACGATTTTGATGTTGCACTTATAACAGTAGGTGAACCTGAGCTAGGAGAAGTCCCACCTGGTTGGATTTCATGGGATCAATTTCAGTGGGTGTCACCCGCTAATGTGGGGGATGTCTTTGGGGTGGTTAGGGCTACCTGTTGCGAATTAGAGCCATGCTCGTCCTGGCTGGTTAAGGCCTTCCGGGAGACATTAGGGTCGCTGCTGGCGGGGGTTGTCAATGCCTCCCTTAAGGAGGGCAGAGTGCTGAGCTGCACTTCGCTCGGCAAAGTGATTAGAGAGTTCAGGGTGCGGTGTCAGTATGCAGATGACACCCAACTGTATCTCTCATTTTCAGCTGACCGAGGCCCAGCTGTCTCAGTGCTTACCCGTTGTCTGATGGCTGTGGGGGATTGGATGAGGGCTAACCGACTGTGACTGAATCCTAACAAGACGGAGTGATGCTAGTGGGTAGGTTAATGGAGGTGACGGATCCATCGATTGATGGATGTCCCAGGTGCGGAACTTGGGGGGTGCTCCTCGATGCACAGCTCTGCCTGGATTTCCAGGTGGAGGCTGTGGCGAGGAGTGCCTTCTGCCAGTTACATCTGGTGTGGTGGCTTCGGCCGCTGGTTTCAGTTCCGGACCTGGCCACAATCAACCATGCTTTTATTACCTCTCAATTAGAATACTGAAATGCGCTCTACGTGGGGCTACCTCTGGTGATGGCTCGGAAGCTGCAGCTGGTGCAGAATGCGGCGGCCTGGCTCTTGGTGGAACTGGG
>QEPC01009496.1:725263-741561 GCA_003113815.1 Sphenodon punctatus | reverse complement strand
CGCAGCCTGGGAGGGGGAGGGGGGAGGAATTAATTGTATTTATTTCATTGATTTCAATGGGGACACAGTGCCCCATTGAACTCAATGAAATAAAACCGGTACCGGTATACCGGATTTAATCCGGGAATCCGGTTCTTTGAGAACCGGAAACCAGTAAATCTGGTATCCGGTATTTACCCCGGGGTCCCAACTCTACTGTTTACCAGCATTAATAACACAGGAATCCTCCCACAAGGCTGGACTCAGGCTATAGTCGCTCCCATATACAAAAAGGGAGCTGCAACGGACCCCCGGAAGTTATAGGCAGATCAGTCTGATCAGCGTTGTTAGCAAAATCTATGCCAAGTATCTTTTAGCGAGGCTTATAGAGTGGGTAGAAACTGCCCAGATAGTGTATCCCAAGCAGGCAGGATTCCAAAAGGAAAGGTCCACGCTAGGCCATTGCCTAGTGTTGCACCATCGAATTGAAAAATATAGGAGTACCAACGGGAAGTTGTATGCCGCCTTCCTAGATCTGAGGGCGGCGTTTGACTCTGTGAACAGGTCCCTCTTGTGGAGCAAGCTTATCTCATACGGGATAGATAATCGGCTGCTTTGGCTCATCCAGGCCCTGTACACAGATACCACCGTTCGGGTTAGAGTAGATCATGGTGGCCAGCTCATCCCAGATGTTATGGTTACTAAAGGAGTGAAACAGGGCTGTGTGTTAGCACCAGCCTTGTTTAACTTATTCATAAATGACCTTATCCCGATGATGAGGCAAGAGAGGTTCTTTCCCCCTAAATTGTCAGCTAACCCTGTTGGGATTCTGCTATACGCTGATGACCTAGTGATTCTATCCCAGACTAGGGTTGGGCTGCTTAGGAAGCTAGGGACTTTTGCAGACTACTGCCGTAATAATAACCTTACAATCAATCACTCCAAGTCAAATGTGCTGGTTTTTGCAAGGGCCCGCTGGGTCCATGGGTGGCCCTTTGGTAGTGCATGCCTAGCACAAAGATAGACCTATAAGTATCTTGGGCTGCATTTTGCCAGCAATGGGCAGTGGAAGGAACATTTTAGGAGGGCAGAGGTGGTAGCCAAGAGTCAGATGCTAGCAACCCTTGGGCTGTTTACAGGGACAGGGAGGAGGAACCTGGATATAACCATTAAGGTCTGTGAAGGTGAGGTAAAAGCTTCCTTTTTATATGGGGTGGAACTCTGGGCCCTCTGTCAGACATCAACCTGAATTCGCTCCAGGCACATTTCCTTAGTGCTCTTACAAAGGTTCCGAATGGGACTCCAGCTGCGGCCATGAGACTCGAGGCTGGTACTCGAGCCTGTGTGGCCGTGGCCTGGGAGCAGGTGGCCCTTTTTTGGTTAAAAATGAGTGGGGCCTCTAGCAAGAATCTGGCTCGACTTGTCCCGTCGGACACCTTTGAGAGTCCATGGCAAATTTCCATCACTAGATATCTGACTCGCTGTGGCATCTCGTTGGAGCACTTACAGAGGCAAAATCTCACTGCCACTAAGCATGAGATCAGCTTAAGAATTAGAGATATAGGTAGGCAGGAGGATATGCCGCGGGTGGCCGGCTCCCCACATCTCCGGGGATATAGTCTGTGGGCTCCTCCAGTGGGACAAATGGCGCATTATCTAGGCATGAGAACTGCACATAGAGAGAAATACCTATTCCTCTGTGCTAGACTCAATGCTCTACCCACCAACATAGTTGTGGGGCGTTTTGATGGCACCCCCTATGGGGACCGCTTATGCCCTTTTGATGCTCTGATAGCAGAGACCACACACCATGTATTATTTGAGTGTCATCTATATGACTCTATCCGTGGGAAATTTTTGGACACCCTTATTTCAAAGGTTCCAGGTGCCACAGCAGTATACTTGGCCCAGATAGCAATCGCCGACACCTCTTTGGAGATGACTAGGCAGGTCCAGAAATTCTTGATGGCAGCCATGGAGATTAGGAAATGTTTCCTCTCCTCTAAGACAACAGATCAAATGAGTTCAAGAGCTCTAGAACCATCCCCTTCTGTTTCCCCGAGGGTCTGTTGGGGAGTTAATTAATTAATTTAAGCTGGTTTTAATATATGGATCGCTGTAGTAGATGATATTCTGGGGGTTAGAATTATGGTAGGATCCATGTTTCTGAAATTTTATATTAGACTGTTTTGTATTAGATCTTATGTTGTATGTTGTTTTGTTTGTTGTATTGTTGGCAATGGCCTCGGGTCACGCAATAAATTTAAATTTGAATTTGACAGCAGTTTATTTTCAGTTATGATCAATACCAAAATTCCAGATCCCCAATATTAAACAGAGACCTTTTTTAAATGGGTGGGGTGGGGGTCCATGGGTGGCAGGTGGTTGCAGGCATACTTGTGCGCAAACCCATCCCCACACATGGTATTGTATGTGTTTTCGCCAATTGCTCCATGCGTGGGGATGTGTAGGTTGCGGGAGTGCGCTCCCACGCACCCTCACTTTCACACGAGACACTCCCCCGTGTGTTCTGTGGGTGGACATGCATGGAGGCATCTTGTGTAAAAAGGGCCAAAGGCACACAGGATGCCTTATATAAGGGGGTAAGTACAGCATCTGAGCATGCTTGATTTCTAGAGAGCCTTAACCGAACAATGAAAGTACTAGAAATTTCTCCATCTGCCTTAAGGCCAAGAGTAAATTGTAATCTGTTTTTTGTTGATTCTACAGCCCTGTGAACTATTTTTCTTTACTTCATAAATTGTACTGTGGAAGAACCCTTTTGAATAATAATATGCTAATTTTCCAGTTTAAGTAGGATATGAGTAGTTAAAATAGCAAGTAGTGCAAATAGAAGTGTCTTATGATATGCATACCCTTTAACATACACTGGAATCCAACAGATCAATAGTTAAATACCATTAAAAACGTTTTGAAAAAAATCATAATTACTTTGCCATATGTCTCATTCTCTTACCACACTAGCTTGCAGAGTGAAGCACAATCACCGTTCATAGAGAAGCTAATTATCCACTGTCAGTTAAGCCCTCAATAATTGATCTCTTGGCAGCCGGTAATAACTCCCAAACCCCATTGCAAATTGCATTCAAATATATGTTTATCTACTGGAGAAAGATTAGGAATAAAGCTTGATAGAATCACCAAACCTTACCATTAGCAATTATTGTCTTCTCCAAGACCTTGTTCAGTGCTTTCCCCTCAATCTGTAATTTACCCTTTGATTCTTGTTTTGAGACTATTAAGGATTTTGCAAAGGATTTTGAAAATGGTGTGAATGGGTCAAAGTTACTAATGTTAATCATATTTTTAATTAGCAGATATGTAAACCCTTTGAATAAATCCAGCCTAGGTTTAGAACAAACCCAAGTCAATGGTTTAGCCTTCACAGTTTATGAAATTTGCCATTCCTCACTGTTGTGGCATGAAAGCCAGTAGTTTCAATTGAGAAACTGAATTTTGTTCATGATCTAAAACAAAGCCTATTCCTGAGAATTTAAATCAAATGAAAGAAAACATTGGCAAAAACCGAAGGGATCACAAAACTGCTCATTCTTTTACAGGTCTATGTACTGTTCGTACATGTAACAGGTCTCTGCAGGCCTCCTGGAAGTGTTCACAGGTGAAGCATTGGATGTCTTTATGGGGACATGACCTTTTTGGGAGGGTTGCAGCTCAGCTTCTGGGATGGCTAACTTATATAAAAGGTGGATCCAAGAATTCAGAGAAGACCACCAGAAGAGAAGCTTGCCCCATGGTAGAACTATCAGGTCCTGTACGATTAGGACTAAAGCCTATTATGTCCAGTCAGACACGTGCCTTGACCACATGGCCACAAATATGCTGCACCTGTGGAGCAGATGTTCCAGGTTCTCTGCCTCACTAGCAGTCCCTTACCCCTGGGCCAGGATTGATCTTCACTCCGATTGGTGGAAACACTGTACGTAACTACCTTTCTGTAGTTTTTTCAGATTGCCAGGCAGTTACTTGGGCTGTACTCCAGTGTACACCCACCCTTGCTCCTTGTCTCTCCTATCTGTGATGTGATCTCTGACCCCTCACCTTGACCACTGGTTTCTCCTGCTCCTGTTACTCTTAACCCCTGGTCCCTGCTCTCTGTCCAGCTATGGCCACTCTTGCCTCCCATTCTGCCTCAGAACTGAGTACCCGGCGCCAGACCCTGCATCACCCTTGTCTAAAAGCTTCTGCCTGCACTTGGGTAGAGCTGAATTGATGATTTGCTGTGAATGCTGTTTCCATCAGAAACAGACCATTCATTGCTTTCCATGTGATGTGAAAACTTACTGTTTATTTGAGTTTCCATTTGTTAATGCCTTTGTTCAGTACTTTTGGTACTCCTGCTGCTTTGGCTGGTACTTTGGTCTTTATATATGGCCTTTCAACTGTATATACTGCCTTTGAACTGAAAATTACAGAAGAGATGTCAGAAAGTCACTTTCTATCAGCATTCCCAATTTCAGCAAAAGAGCGATAATATAGAATGCAGAAATACCAATGAATGTTTGTTAATGTTCCTGAAAGGTAGGGTATGGGAACTGCCGTTCCTGATTCAGCTCTATCCTCAGGTATAGACACCCCTCAGATCTCTATGACTTCCAACTTGCCTTCATTTCGGATCCTGCACTGTCTTGCCTTGATGACTGTGCAGACTGACCTTGTGGACCTTGAACCTTAGCCTGGATCCAACTAATGCTCCACTAAAGTCACTAAACTGCAGCTGGGATCCTGACAGAAGGCCTGTATCAACAAGTCCTATCATGTAGGAAGCTCTGCATACCAGGGAGCTTACTGTCAGAGAGGTGCTATGTCAGGAGATGGAGAAAGTGCTCTCCTCACTGTTGCAAGAGTGGAAGTCCAGGGAAAGTACTTGTCTCAGAGGAAAGACGATGAGAAGGGCTAAATATGGAAATATCCTTTTTTCATTTCATTTTAAATTTCTGCCCTGTCCTCTCAAGACGGCTTACAATGAAAAAACAATGTACAAAATTACAATTAATTAATAAATACAATAAGCAAATTCCCTGGCAATATACCTTAACAAGCTCATTTTGCATACCCCCACTACTCAAAAGACCTCTTCCTCCATCTCCAACCTTGTTTCCTCCTCTCACTGTGGAGATGTAGGGTTTTCCACTCTTTTCGACTGTTGATCGTCCTTGGTGTCAGTAAAAGTGTACTGGAAATAACACTGTGAGCACTTTGATTTGTGGTCCTGGTTCTGAAAAGATTCGCAACCAAGGCAGCCCATGCTGTCACAACATATTTTCTTAATAAACACTCTTGATTTCTACAATCTGTTTTCATTTTTTCTGTGATTTATCTTTGGAATATGAACAAACCTCTTTCACAATTTAAGTTGTTGGTGCTGCAATGCACGTTTTAATCTCCAAGTCAGTCATATGTTGTTTTGGTTCATAGAAATATAAACATTATTGGCGTAATCCTGAGCTCATTGATTTCAGTGGAGCCGATGTCTTCATGGAAATTGGTATTTTAGACTCTATTTTTGACAAGTACTTTCAAGTTAATGACTTGTGTATAAAAGAGCAACATTTATTTGTCATTTTATTCCAAAATATCAAAATGTATATGAGAGACAAAAGAACTAATAATATTCATAATAGCATTTGGCTGGGTTGTGAGATAAGATTTTTCACATAAAAAAGATGTGCACATAATTGTTTTTTGAGGAACTCAAAACAGAAAAGTGATCTCACCTCAAATGCACAAAAGTAATTGTGATTATCTCAGTTTACAGATAAAGTAACTGAAGCACAGAGAGGAAGTGAGTTGTCTATGGCCATATAACAGATGAGAAGTAGAGTCAGGATTAGACCCTTGAATTCCAGTCAAGGCCTTATCGCCTGAAACACACTGGTATTCACAGACAGTTTTTCATCCAAATACTAAACAGAATATTCAAATATTGGTATGAATGAAAGGCTGTGATAGTTTGAATGAAAGTACTACTAAGGTGCTTTTCCTACAAACACTTGCAGATGTGTAGGCCCAGTGAAATCAATGGCACTGTGTTAGTATTTTCAGGATTAAACCTACATTTACAACAGAAGGGTTTAAAATCCAACCAAGAGAAATGTTTGCTACTCTTTTGTCAAGCATATAGATTTTTAACATCTTTCTGGTCAATGGCCTTTTCTGGTCTATAACAGCAAGGCAGGATCAATAAATGACTGTTGTATTCTTTTCTTTGAATTGTTCCCATCTCCATTTATAGATGGCTTTAGCTTCCCTCCTTTTTTACTCTCTGCCTCTTGTGATAGAAAAGAAATAACTTGATAATGGAAGAGTCTTTAGTTCATTTCCTCCTTTCTTGTAGCATATGCCCATGCATTCATCTATCACCGCTGTAATGTTCTTCTGAGGTGTAAAGAGCTATTTAATGTATATTCTAAGTAACTACTGAACCATATTATGAACTCCAGCGTTGAGGGTGTTTTTATCTCTTTGAGTAAAGGACACATTGTCAAGCAGGGAAGCAAATGATCTCTCCTCGATGGAAAACACCAGGAAAGCCATACATGACAATGATGTAATTAGCTACACAAAGAGATTATTTTCTCATAAGAATTCCCTTGCCAGGAACAAATGGAAAAAGAGATGGGTTTTCCTCATCATCAAACTCTACACTCTGTGCAGACTCCTCAGTGTGCTCCTCTATAAGATAAGAGGATAGACATTATGCCATGTTTACTAACTAGAGGACTAGAGAGAGGATCGGGGGAGGGACAAGGAACTGCACAGTGGCAATCGTCCACTGAACTATGTGACAAATGTCAATCATGCCTGTGGTCCTCCCATGCAGCACCCCTCACTGTTGGTGAGGTGCCTAGCTTCTACATTGAGAAGTGTGATGAGTGTGCCTGTATCAAACACAACAGAAGACGGGACTTAAAACAACAAACACAAATGGTGAGTGTGTCAGACGATGACTGTCATGATGGCATCCAGGAGTCTCAGATGCTGATTTTGGGGATGTGAGAAGAGAAAAACACTAATCCTCCTCCCCCTCCCCAAATCCCTTTACCCAGAAGAAAGGTCTCCATCTTAATTAAAAAGGACAAAACAAATAATCAAATCCCCAATCCAAAGAAAGGAATGAACAGAGTCCAGTACTTTTTACCTGTCCAGTAATTCAAGCCACAATTCTTAGTAACCAGCAGGATAACAGGGGAAATGCTGAAGCCCTCAATGGCTGCAAATGTTCTCTTACTCTGAGCTGTCTAGCTGCTGTTGACCTTTGGCAGCAAGCTCTCAGCAACTGAGCTCCCCTCCTCCACCCCAAAAACTTTCTGGAGGTAAGTTCCCTTACAACTACAGTGCTCACTCACCTCATAAACCTTCCCACAGCAAGGTTCAGATTGCCACAGTGGAAACCTACCCAGTCAGCAGGTAGCACACTAAAACGAGAAGAAAGCCTTTCTTATTGCTGTTCTTAATACGTTCCTGGATTTATGAGTCTGAAAAGATGACTGAGGTACATGATTGACCTTTATTTTAAATAGCAAATAGAAAAACAACTATGCCTTAGTCATCTGGAGATTGTTTGAATAAAGTAGCCTTTAAACCATGAAGCAACAGTCTGAAATTTTCATGAGTATCCTATATACTAATTCTTTTGTTTACATGGAATAAACGTTCTGTGACAAGATAAGATGGTTGCAGAACACTTGCCGGCACACCCCCCAAAGAGACTTCTTATTGGTTTAAAACTGGCCGCACTCTTTATTCAAAACATGTAAAAGGCAGGTGGGGTAATTGCACTATGCAATTTTGGGTCCAGTATGCCATCTCACTAATCTAAGTTATTAACTCTGGTACTGCCAGGATGTGCCCTCCGTTGGCAGTATCCGAAACCATTAACATCCCCTCCTTCAACAGGGCAAGGCCAAAGGGGGTGGGGGGGCAGCCCAACTATGGACGCGAGTAAGGAGTGAAGCGTCCCCAAGGTCCGAAGACAACGCATGTCCCTGCAGACCCTGTTAAGACACCACTCCCAGGGAACCTGATCCCAGTGCATGCCGTGCCCTGCATCACACTGTGTATCATCTCCCCATCTCTTAAGGAGATGACTCTTAATACTTTATTAACCTACTTATTAAACCTATCATGACATAATAATAATAATTTTATTAAGCGTAACAATATGTTATTGCCGGCAAAGCCACAAAAATATACATACATAAACATCAAACATTTTTAAGCATATAAGCTTATAAGCTTTCTCTGAACCGTCCAACCCTAAACAGTTATCAATTATCAATTATCAGCTAAATACAGGGGGAGGCACTGACCATAGACTCGCCAAAAGGCTTGAATTCCAAAAATAATTTCCTCCTCCACATACCCTGCCTCAGAAAACCGCCCACATCCTTAATCACCTGAATCCTTGGGCTATTAAGTAAGTATCTAAGAAGATCCCCTTCAGCCCATCCTACCCGTTCCTTAAGTATCGTGGCCAGAAATTTTTCCCTCAAATCGTCGTACAGATGACAAGATAACATAGTATGGGCTACTGTCTCCACAGCTTGCATATCATAGGGACAGAGCCTTTCTAAGAAGGGAATTCCCTCCAGCCTTCCCTCATATATCCGTGTGGGGAGAGCATTCACACGAGCCATAAATATGAGTTGTTTATCTCTGATTACTACTTGGGCATCTAGGTAGTGAGCCATAGAGTCTTTATCCGGAGTCCAGGAAGGGTACAAACGCATGTGTGGCGACTGGTTGATCTTAGCCACCTCCTCCTGCCTTCCCACATCTGAGATCCTTGTCTGCACCTCCTTCCAGAGTAAGGCCTGAGGTTTACCTTCCAGATATTTCAATGAGAGACCCATTTTGGCCAAACTCTCACCGACCCACACTTGCCAAGGATTTACATAAGAGTCCTCCTTTATGGCACATAGTAGCGGGGAGTCCTGATCAAATCGGATTTTGCACCAAAACTTCAGGGCCCTAGTGATGGCATACTGGTACCAGCTAATTTGCCCAAATTCTAACCTTAGTGCGGCAAAAGGGGTACCTCTTGGGCTTGCCAGGATAGATTGCAAAAACCTGGCTTGTGTTACATTTATTCTCTGGGCACAAAAAGGTGCCCAGATTTCTGCTCCATATAGGCATTGTGCCCTAACTTTGCTGTTAAATGCCCCTACTGCAGATTTCACTGCGCATTTTCCCAATTTGACAAACACCTTCCCTATCTCCAGTGAAGAGGCTTTAGCCATGGCCTCCATCCTAGAGATATGTTCCCTCCAGGTCCCGGATTTATGGTAGGTTAGACCAAGATATTTAAAGGAGTCTACCTGCTGTACCATCTGCCCCTCCACGGCCCATCTGTGCTGCAATCTCCGTGAGGAGAAAACCATCACCTTTGATTTTTCAAAATTAATAGCCATTTTATTACTACTGCAGAATGCATTGAAGGTGTTCATCTGTCGTTTTAATCCAATGCGAGTTTGTGACAACAATGCCACATCATCTGCATAGAAAAGGGCCCCTATCACTCTTGATGCTAACCTAGGGGGGGAAAATCTACTCTCGGCCATGACCGGTATGATGTCATTAATATAGATGTTGAATAATATCGGAGCTAATACGCATCCTTGACGGACTCCGACTCGAGCCTCAATGGGCACTGTCAGATGCCCCTGTCGATCCGTTTTAACTCTGATTGAGGCGTTTGAGTGCAGTGAAATTATTAACATAAGGAGTCTGCGGTCTATAGAGGTCTCCCTGAGCTTCCTCCAGAGGATAGATCTATCCACCGAGTCAAACGCTGCCCTAAGATCCAAAAAGGCAGCGTACAAGGTCTTACGATGATGAGTATATTTAGCAATAAGATGATATAATACAAAACATAGCTCGGTGGTAGATCTACCCTCCTGGAATCCCGCCTGTTCTGGACAGATGACCCTCTCCCGCTGAGTCCACTCCACCAGCCTATCAGCGAGGAAGTGACCGTAGATCTTAGCCACCACACTCAGCAAGCTAATTGGCCTGTAATCCGCGGGGCATTTCCTTGAGCCTTTTTTAAATATAGGGACCACCACGGCCGTGCCCCAGCCCTCCGGTATCTTCCCAGACTCATTAATAGCTGAAAATAATGCCGCCAGCAGAGGCACCCACCAGTCCCTATGAGCTTTGATAAATTCAGCTTGGATTAGGTCCTGGCCCGAAGCTTTACGGGATTTACAACGATCCACCAGGGCTTCCACCTCTGCTCCAGTAACGGGAGGCCAACTAGGACAATCTGATGGAAGACCCATATCACTCCCAAACTGGCTATCTTCTTGACTAATTCCATAGAGAAGATGGAAATGATCCACCCATTCCTGCGGGTGTATCGGAAACAGGGGGATACTAATCTCTTTCCTTGTTGTTGCATTTATCAGCTGCCAAAAGCGCCTGGAATCCTGCGATTCAGCAGCATCTATCAACTTATCCCACCTCTCCTTTGCATATTTCTTCTTTTTATCAAGGATTAGTTTCTTATAAATTGCTCTATGTTGGAAATATTCCAACGGTACGTTAGGCAATCGAGCCCTCCTATACCCCTTATATAATATTCTAAGGCGAAACTTGGCCATCCGACAATCCTTGTCATACCAGGGCTTCCCTTTACCTGACCCCACCCCAGAAATTGGAGGTACAAGGGTCTCAATCTGCTCTTTTATCCGGTCCCCCAGATGGTTATACATATCAATAGCAACCATCTCGTCGGTTGCTGCAATTACAGTATCTCTTAGAGCAGCAGTTTCAGATGACCAAAGAAACCCAGGGAGAGTAGCCACAAGAGCAGTATTCCACTGTGGAGCCCTGTGTATATCCAGCTGGAAATCATCACACCGTGATTCCTCTGGGGGTTCTTGGACTAAACCGTCTAGTCGGATTGTGAGTAGCAGGGGGAGATGATCCCCCACCACCCTCTCTCCAACCCTAAAATTTACAACTTCTAGCAGGGCTGCTGCCGATACCACACAATAATCAATTACACTGCATCCTGACATCCCCAAATATGTAAATTCCCCCTCTAAATCATTGAATCCAGTACCATTGAGAGCATACAAATTATTATCATAAATAAGCTTCCCCAACCGAATGCCTGCTGAGTTAATCCGCTGATCTTTCGATTTTCTAGAATCCAATATACCGGTAAGGGGATAGTCCGGACATTGGCAATATTGGGCCAGGGACTGATCATTGGGGCCCATTCGTGAATTAAAGTCCCCAGCCAAAATGATCAGCCCATCTGGGTATTGACGTCCCAAACTGCTCAGCAATTCCTCAAGTTTAATCCAGCTCGAGGTAATAAATGATCCAGCATTCACTGGTGGTATATATACCGTTATAATAATCAAAACCACATGCTCAAATTTCAGTACAATGCCTAAGGCTATTGGGGGGACTGGAATCTCTATAATCTCCCTGGGTTTAAGTTCCTGGGAGACAAGACATCCAATCCCCCCACAAGGATGCCCCCTGGAGTTGTAGTTTACTGCCGGGATACTATAAGCTTTAAACCCTTCATATGATATCGGCATCTTGGCCCATGTTTCTTGTAATAACATAATCTGTACTTTCCTAATAAGGGCAGTGAAATCTAGATCATCTATGTGTCTAGCCCAACCGGCTATGTTCCAGGAGATAATCAGAGCCATCCCCTCTACTGCAGGGGCTAGTTGTCAGTCCCCGCCAGAGGGTATACAACTTAAACCCAAATTCTCCCCCTCCACATCCAGCCTCTGGGCTGAGGGCTGCCCTCCCCCCTGCTCCACTATCAACTCTGACTCGTTTCCTAAGACCAGCTCCCCTAGCTGGGAGTGTCTCTGCAATAAGGTATTACCAGTCTCCATCCTCGGAGAGAGACCGGCTATCTGGCCCCTTATTGAAACTTCCCCCTGTGCTACTGGATCCCTTGACCAACGGTCTGTAGATCCCCCAGCACTTCCATTCAGGCATATAAATGACCTAACAGCAGTAGATGTGTCATTGAGATTATCCCCCTCTCTTCTTATCATCTGCCGGACCTCCCTCCTACCCAATGTAGATTTGTTACTCCTCAGAGCTAAGGTAGAGATCACTGTGTTATCATACACAGGGCTAGGATACACCCCCCAGCTGGCAAATAGGGACCTATAAGTAAGCAGTCTATCGACAATCTCCATAGAGCGAAAATAAATAACCAATCTCTGGGTCTGTTTAACCATAGGGAGTAAATCAAAACGCACAATGTGATGATAGGGTATAAAGCCACCAGTAATACTCATTATATGGTGGCAGATCAAGTGCTTGGAGGACCATTGCGGGCATAGCCCATGAGGCAAGGGGATAGCCTCAACCGCCAGAGCTGTATAGCTCAACCTCAACTGTGTCGGTGGTTCCCTCCCCCAAGACCTTGTCCTGTCATCCTTCCCCACTGAGGGCTGAGTTTCAGAAGGCCCATCCCCAACTTCCTCCATTTGGGATGCCATATTAACCCATTCCTTTTCCTTCACCCCCTCCTCTCTCTTTGTGGGTTGCGCGTTCATTAACCCAACTAACTTCCCCAGCAGCATCTGTTGTTGCAAAAGTTGTACATTGATCTTATCCAACTGCTCATATAATNGGCACTTTGATTTGTGGTCCTGGTTCTGAAAAGATTCGCAACCAAGGCAGCCCATGCTGTCACAACATATTTTCTTAATAAACACTCTTGATTTCTACAATCTGTTTTCATTTTTTCTGTGATTTATCTTTGGAATATGAACAAACCTCTTTCACAATTTAAGTTGTTGGTGCTGCAATGCACGTTTTAATCTCCAAGTCAGTCATATGTTGTTTTGGTTCATAGAAATATAAACATTATTGGCGTAATCCTGAGCTCATTGATTTCAGTGGAGCCGATGTCTTCATGGAAATTGGTATTTTAGACTCTATTTTTGACAAGTACTTTCAAGTTAATGACTTGTGTATAAAAGAGCAACATTTATTTGTCATTTTATTCCAAAATATCAAAATGTATATGAGAGACAAAAGAACTAATAATATTCATAATAGCATTTGGCTGGGTTGTGAGATAAGATTTTTCACATAAAAAAGATGTGCACATAATTGTTTTTTTGAGGAACTCAAAACAGAAAAGTGATCTCACCTCAAATGCACAAAAGTAATTGTGATTATCTCAGTTTACAGATAAAGTAACTGAAGCACAGAGAGGAAGTGAGTTGTCTATGGCCATATAACAGATGAGAAGTAGAGTCAGGATTAGACCCTTGAATTCCAGTCAAGGCCTTATCGCCTGAAACACACTGGTATTCACAGACAGTTTTTCATCCAAATACTAAACAGAATATTCAAATATTGGTATGAATGAAAGGCTGTGATAGTTTGAATGAAAGTACTACTAAGGTGCTTTTCCTACAAACACTTGCAGATGTGTAGGCCCAGTGAAATCAATGGCACTGTGTTAGTATTTTCAGGATTAAACCTACATTTACAACAGAAGGGTTTAAAATCCAACCAAGAGAAATGTTTGCTACTCTTTTGTCAAGCATATAGATTTTTAACATCTTTCTGGTCAATGGCCTTTTCTGGTCTATAACAGCAAGGCAGGATCAATAAATGACTGTTGTATTCTTTTCTTTGAATTGTTCCCATCTCCATTTATAGATGGCTTTAGCTTCCCTCCTTTTTTACTCTCTGCCTCTTGTGATAGAAAAGAAATAACTTGATAATGGAAGAGTCTTTAGTTCATTTCCTCCTTTCTTGTAGCATATGCCCATGCATTCATCTATCACCGCTGTAATGTTCTTCTGAGGTGTAAAGAGCTATTTAATGTATATTCTAAGTAACTACTGAACCATATTATGAACTCCAGCGTTGAGGGTGTTTTTATCTCTTTGAGTAAAGGACACATTGTCAAGCAGGGAAGCAAATGATCTCTCCTCGATGGAAAACACCAGGAAAGCCATACATGACAATGATGTAATTAGCTACACAAAGAGATTATTTTCTCATAAGAATTCCCTTGCCAGGAACAAATGGAAAAAGAGATGGGTTTTCCTCATCATCAAACTCTACACTCTGTGCAGACTCCTCAGTGTGCTCCTCTATAAGATAAGAGGATAGACATTATGCCATGTTTACTAACTAGAGGACTAGAGAGAGGATCGGGGGAGGGACAAGGAACTGCACAGTGGCAATCGTCCAGTGAACCATGTGACAAATGTCAATCATGCCTGTGGTCCTCCCATGCAGCACCCCTCACTGTTGGTGAGGTGCCTAGCTTCTACATTGAGAAGTGTGATGAGTGTGCCTGTATCAAACACAACAGAAGACGGGACTTAAAACAACAAACACAAATGGTGAGTGTGTCAGACGATGACTGTCATGATGGCATCAAGGAGTCTCAGATGCTGATTTTGGGGATGTGAGAAGAGAAAAACACTAATCCTCCTCCCCCCCCCCCCAAATCCCTTTACCCAGAAGAAAGGTCTCCATCTTAATTAAAAAGGACAAAACAAATAATCAAATCCCCAATCCAAAGAAAGGAATGAACAGAGTCCAGTACTTTTTACCTGTCCAGTAATTCAAGCCACATTTCTTAGTAACCAGCAGGATAACAGGGGAAATGCTGAAGCCCTCAATGGCTGCAAATGTTCTCTTACTCTGAGCTGTCTAGCTGCTGTTGACCTTTGGCAGCAAGCTCTCAGCAACTGAGCTCCCCTCCTCCACCCCAAAAACTTTCTGGAGGTAAGTTCCCTTACAACTACAGTGCTCACTCACCTCATAAACCTTCCCACAGCAAGGTTCAGATTGCCACAGTGGAAACCTACCCAGTCAGCAGGTAGCACACTAAAACGAGAAGAAAGCCTTTCTTATTGCTGTTCTTAATACGTTCCTGGATTTATGAGTCTGAAAAGATGACTGAGGTACATGATTGACCTTTATTTTAAATAGCAAATAGAAAAACAACTATGCCTTAGTCATCTGGAGATTGTTTGAATAAAGTAGCCTTTAAACCATGAAGCAACAGTCTGAAATTTTCATGAGTATCCTATATACTAATTCTTTTGTTTACATGGAATAAACGTTCTGTGACAAGATAAGATGGTTGCAGAACACTTGCCGGCACACCCCCCAAAGAGACTTCTTATTGGTTTAAAACTGGCCGCACTCTTTATTCAAAACATGTAAAAGGCAGGTGGGGTAATTGCACTATGCAATTTTGGGTCCAGTATGCCATCTCACTAATCTAAGTTATTAACTCTGGTACTGCCAGGATGTGCCCTCCGTTGGCAGTATCCGAAACCATTAACATCCCCTCCTTCAACAGGGCAAGGCCAAAGGGGGTGGGGGGGCAGCCCAACTATGGACGCGAGTAAGGAGTGAAGCGTCCCCAAGGTCCGAAGACAACGCATGTCCCTGCAGACCCTGTTAAGACACCACTCCCAGGGAACCTGATCCCAGTGCATGCCGTGCCCTGCATCACACTGTGTATCATCTCCCCATCTCTTAAGGAGATGACTCTTAATACTTTATTAACCTACTTATTAAACCTATCATGACATAATAATAATAATTTTATTAAGCGTAACAATATGTTATTGCCGGCAAAGCCACAAAAATATACATACATAAACATCAAACATTTTTAAGCATATAAGCTTATAAGCTTTCTCTGAACCGTCCAACCCTAAACAGTTATCAATTATCAATTATCAGCTAAATACAGGGGGAGGCACTGACCATAGACTCGCCAAAAGGCTTGAATTCCAAAAATAATTTCCTCCTCCACATACCCTGCCTCAGAAAACCGCCCACATCCTTAATCACCTGAATCCTTGGGCTATTAAGTAAGTATCTAAGAAGATCCCCTTCAGCCCATCCTACCCGTTCCTTAAGTATCGTGGCCAGAAATTTTTCCCTCAAATCGTCGTACAGATGACAAGATAACATAGTATGGGCTACTGTCTCCACAGCTTGCATATCATAGGGACAGAGCCTTTCTAAGAAGGGAATTCCCTCCAGCCTTCCCTCATATATCCGTGTGGGGAGAGCATTCACACGAGCCATAAATATGAGTTGTTTATCTCTGATTACTACTTGGGCATCTAGGTAGTGAGCCATAGAGTCTTTATCCGGAGTCCAGGAAGGGTACAAACGCATGTGTGGCGACTGGTTGATCTTAGCCACCTCCTCCTGCCTTCCCACATCTGAGATCCTTGTCTGCACCTCCTTCCAGAGTAAGGCCTGAGGTTTACCTTCCAGATATTTCAATGAGA
>QEPC01009496.1:628753-672290 GCA_003113815.1 Sphenodon punctatus | reverse complement strand
GGGGGGGGGGACACAGACAGCTCACAACAAACAACACAGGGAGGGGTACAAAACTTAAATGAAAGCTAAATCAATCTAATGCTACTCTAAATAAATCCAAAAACAGGGGAAGGGAATCAGGGATGGAATATATACAGGGAGGAGGGAAGGATTCAATGGAGGGTAGGGAGAAAGAACACAGGGAGGGGTAAAAAAATAAAAATAACACCTAAATCTATCTAATCTAATCTAAATAAATTAAACTACTGAGGTAAATTTGTGGAAATGGGTGAAATAGGAGGAAGATGGCAATGGATTGGGAGGTACACAAACTTCTAGGAGAGGGAGACTTCTGAAAACGCCTGCTGACAGGATCTGTGACTAGTTCAAAAGGAGTTAGAAGAGGGGAGGGCAATGACTTTTGTTAGTTGCTGCACCCGCCTTACCACAAGCCCCATTGGCTCAGTGCAGCCTAGCCCATGCCAATCGCAGACTGCAAAGCCAGTGATCTGAGGAAAAGAGAGATGGTGATTGGGCAGGCTGGCTGCTAGTCCAAGCCTCTTCACCCCTGACACCAGGAAGTCTGCTCCTGAACTGCCCCCCCCTGGGCCTACCAACCCTGTTTTTCCCGCCTGAATGTACCCGAACCCATCCGAACGCACCCAAACTGTTCGGGGCTTTAGCTGTTCCGTTCGGGTGTTTGGTTTGGCCATCCAAAGAGGCCAGGTTTTGGCTGAACACCGACTGGCCGAACCGCTTTTGCACATCACTAGTGGGGGTGGTACACTTTCCCTCAGTCCTAACCATCTCAGGGTTTATATCGCCAGTTGCAGCCTCCGAACCTGCTGCTTTGGGTTTTAAAGGAAATGCTACATTGAAACTCCTTTTCTCCAGGAGGGTTCTCTCATCCTCTGTGGGGCAGCCGAAATATTCAGCAAACACTGGTGTTTTCTGCCTAGCTAGAAATCTTCTGTGCCTAGCTCTGTTTAGTCCCCCCTCCCCAACTCGTCAGTTAAGCCATTTCATATTGAAAGAGCTCTTTATATTGGATGGGCCTTGGAGCAGTTTTTAAAGACTTGAATTGAACACAACAAGAGAGAGATATTTTGATCAAGCCCATTTAGAATATTGCAGAACCCAAGGCTTCTCAATAACAGATTAAATCCCTTTACAGAGCTGTTTGCAGGGTACTCATTCTCCCCTGCAGGAACTGGGCATATTCAGGCTTGATGGGATACATAAGTTTTCAAATGTGTTAAATGTATAAAGAGGATAGAGATCAATGATTCTCTTAGACGTAGGGAGTAGAACAAGGATCGATGGGCTGAAGTTGCAGGAAGGAATATCACTATTAGGAACAGTTTCAAACTATCAGAATAGCAGGCAGTGGAAAAAGTTTCTAAGGAAGTTTATGGGCTCCCCATCATTGGAGTTTTAAAAATACAGTTTAGCTAAACATCTGTCAGAGATGGTTGAATTATAATTATTTCTGCCTTCCTGGAAAGGAATGGAGTAGGTCAGCTCTTTTAGGAATAATCTGTAAACCTTGTTGGCCTGTCGCAATCGAATAAACATGCAGCCGGGCTGCAGAGGTATTATTTTTCCATGCCTTCGATACATTCTAAGAATGTATTTTTGGTTTGCCATTCATGGGTTTAGAAATGCAGGACTGGATGATTCAGCCTTCCAGTCTTCCACATCAGGACTCCCAGTTGGAGGCTCTCTAGGCTAACAGCAGCAACCTGAGATGAATGCTTTTGCCCCAACAACAAGGTAAACCCCACCCTCACCTCAGGGATCCCACTCCTTGTCCCAACATCCTGGAGACCCTACCTCCTTGCCCTTAGGGGGCTCATAATTAGGACCCAAAGCCAGACCCTTTACAATCTTACTATGCCCCTGATCCTTCTAGTCAACAAAAATGTATCATTGATTCCTAAGGTAGCAGGATCAGTTCCTCAGTGTGTTATTTATTTATTTATTTATTTATTTTACTATTTTCCTACTATTTTTCTAATTAACAGTCATTCCCTTTGGGAGGATTCTGTACTCCCTACTTTATTTCTTTCTGTAGCTACAGCTTAGAGTGAAGCAAAGGCATGCTAAAGGAAAACAAAACAAGAAGGGAATTCAAAAGCCTCAGTGGTCCAGAATGGATGCACTTCTGACTTTGAGGCTCAGTTGCTTTGACAGGAGAATAAAAGCAAAGGACTCATCCACGTTTACAGGATGTTTATCCCTGAGTGCACTTTGCATTCTAACTATGCAAAGGAAACAGCTCATCAACAACAAAAGAGTGCTCTAATGAATCTGTAATGGCTCCTCAGTCCATTCCTTTTGTTTCCCTGATGCCTCACGATCTGGTGATATATGAACCAATCTAAAGCACTTTTTCTTTTTCTTTTTTAATGATTTTTTTTGTTTGTTTTAAAGAGATGGTCAAAGTATGGCATTGGGGAATGCAGTTTGTTTTGTAACTCTCTAATTTATAATTTAGCTGACATGGAATTCTGCTGTTGTTTTATTTGTCCCAAATGAATGTCAGTTGTTAGTAAGGCCTAACTAATTCATGCATTCAATGAATTAGGTGATTTTGTTTCAGAACATCTTGGCCTCTTTAATAGCCTTATTCCTCCCATTTTGTAGCCTGAAACCCCCTCTTTCCCCCCAAATCATCACATTTAACTGGTTACACAGCTAGGAATATAACGTTTCAAAGATATAAATAATAATGAGCTCCTTTAATAAAATCAGACATAAGTTATGCAGCAAACGTCAATTATAATGGATTTTAAAGGTTTTGCTCTAGAACCTGGGTGGCATTACATTTAGACTAATAACTGTAACTATGATTTATGTGTTTGCAACTGAAATGGTTTCAGTGCTTCAATAGATGTCCAAAGTAAAATTTATAGTCTGCTAAAGAATGTATAAATAATGAACAGCCATATGTCATATTGCATTTAAAAATTTGACTTCTTCCACAGCCAGGGTAAGGTAGAATGAATTAAGTTCATTGGGGATCAACTTATACTTTAACACTTTAAAGGAGCCGTGCAAATGCAAAAGTGATTTAATTACTTTTTTCCTTGTAAAAGAAAAATGATTGTAGCAAGAAAGCAAAACAGAAAAATCCACCTACATCTTGCTGCAGTGTTCAATTGACAAGTAATCAAAAATACTTTGGACCATACATCAGATAAGAAGGCTAAAGAATCCTGACCTTCTGAACCCTTAGTGCCCTCAAATCACCAGTTTCTCTGCTCTACTCCAAAACAATCCACAGAAAGAACCTGGTGATAATCCCACAGTAGATTTCCACTGGATTATTGTGATGCCTGAACTCTTCTACACCATGGTAATCCTGTGATAATTTAATGGAAAAACACCCCTGATAATGTTAAGAGGAACTATTAACACCTTCTCTGATCCTTCCACTGGCTCCCTTTCCTTTGCAATCAGAAGAAGCTCCTTGTCTTTACTAACAAGGCTCTTCATGACCTTGCTTCTCCTTATTTTGGGGTGACAATAAGTGTGCTACACACTCAGGAAGGAGGGGGGCAGCCAGGTCAGGACACAGAACTTATGTGTACCTGACCAGGCCATCTGGCAAGCACTCCCCCACCATCAGTAGAGCAGGGGAACAGAACAAATGTGGCAGCCCTGTTCTGGCATACCCCAGTGCCCTGCCTCCCACCATGACAAGCAGTCATGGCAGTCAATTACAGACAGCCATGGTGAATGGCCATGGCAATCCCAATCTCCAGTGGAGAAGGGGCCACAGACGGATGTGCTGGTCTACTTTGGCCTGACTGGGCGGCCCTGAGCCCAGGCTGTGGGCCTGGGATCATCCGGGAGACCAGTTCCAGGTCAGCTGCCTACCTGGGACAGGGCAGCAATGGGCCCACATTTGGCTGCCCAGAAACCCCAGGTGGGCCATAGCGGGCCCTCGTCACATTCATTGTCACCGTTTCTGCACTTGTCTACATTCCCACAAGGAACCACTCCCACTTTGTTTCTCCTTTGCCACCACCATTGCCGGCCCCTGAGACTCCTGCTCCCTGTACAGTCCTTCCTCCTTCTTCCATGTTGTCCACTATGCTTGGAACTCCCTCCTTGATCACATTTGTTCTATTCCCCTCCTAACCTTTGAATCCCTCCTGAAAACCAGCAACTGCTATTGTGTCACCCTGCACGTGGCCAGATTTTCATAAAATTTCAATGCATTGGGTAAATGGGAAATAGGATTTTGAGAAAATCCAGTTCCAATTCTAAGTGCTGGGGTTTTGTTTTAAAAAAACAAAAAACAAAACCCCCACTGTTTTCTGGACTGTTTTGATTAGAAATAGAGCAGAAACAAACAGTGCTTTTTTGGATTCAATTCATGTGTTTGTGTACTCTTGCAAACAATTATAATCAATTTGCAACCCTTGCTAAGTTTACCAAGTGTGCCATTTTTTCTGTTTGTTCTCATCATGTTTAATTCATTTTAACATTTGTAATGTTAAGCACTCAGTAAATCATATGACTGGGTTAACCAATCAACAAATTTCAAAAAGAACTGCTCAGTAAAACAAACAGCCAGCAAATGAACAAACAACAAACAACCACTCATGAAAATAAGAAAAAAAAAACTTTTGAACTCCAGGTTTGGGTGTCTTCCTTTTCCACTTGGACATAACAGGAAGTGTTTACTGGGAGAAAAGATATTTCTCTTGTTTTGGGTAGCTGGAATGACTGTATTGAAGGGAACACAGGGAAGGCACTAAGGGTGCCTCCTCAGGTTAGCTTATTTGGATACACTAGAATTCACCCAACGAGCAAGTCACTCTCTCTCAACCTCAGTTTCCCATCGGAAAAATGGGAATAACGATGACCGACCTCACAGGATTGTTGTGAGGGTGAACTAGGTAAGGACTGTAAATCAATTGGAATACTAAAATGTTATATAAATGGTTAATAAATAATAATATAATCAACAAAAGTTGTGGCTCCTAAAACCCACTTTGCATGTGATCTTTTTTTCTATTTGTGGTGCAGTGACAGCAGTGGAAACCACATTAGCAGCAGTGAGAATTTTTGTAAGATTGGAGTTAGAGTCCTGATCGAGTCTGTTGCATTTGCCAGCTACAGATTCTAGATCTTTAGTTCAGGCTATAGAGAACTCAGACTTTCAGTTTTGGGAATTTTCAAGTTCAGTATTTAGTGCCAGTCAAGAGAGAAACTGTCACACAAACTACCTGTTGACCTGTTTAGCAGTTTGAAACTTTGCTTGTACATGCAGTAGTTGCCAATGCCATCATGACTTCTGTGTGGAGAAGGAACCTTGGATTTCAGCTCTTCTGTTATATTCTTTCAGCGGGTACAATTGGGCAGACAGTATGCACTGTTAATTAAAATTACAATATAGCTTCAGTATAAGGAACAGTCAATAGGCCAACGTATGCCACCCCAACCCCCTCCACAGGACCAGGGGAAAGGTTTGGTTCATTATGAAGTTGTTGGTGAGAAATGGGCCCACCCACAGTGCAATCCCTGAGCTGGAAACTTGTAGTACAGGTAGATACAGTGCCTTCTTTCCCCATTGCAAGATGTGAGGAAAGGAGGCATTGTGACTTACAATTAAGAAATGTTTAGTGCTCCTGTTTCCCACCAAAACCAAAGAGCATACTTCCTGCATGCAATGTTCTAGAAGTAGCATGGATTGGAGGGGGGAGTTTCTTCTCCATGACACTCTAGCTATACCTCTCTCCATGACACTCTAGCTATACCTCTATAGTCATTTAGAGGCAGGAAGTGACAAACAGGAAATGATGAAGTTTGCTCTAGGATAATCCATGCACACAGAATTGTTGCTACTTGTTAAAGTTGGATACTTGCAACTAAACCCTTTGCACTGACTGGCAGAGAACACAGGTTCATCCAGGAGCACAGGATGTTGTAAGGATTTCACACAATAAGCAGAATGTGAATTTGTGCCACTACCTAGAAGAGTGTTGTGTGAATGAATCCTCTGCCTAAAATCAAGATGTAACAAAGGTAGATGAGCCAAACAGAGTAGGGTGGAGTAGGGCAAACTGTACCTGTAGGAATGGTTCTGAGCAAGAAAACTGAATAATAAAAGTGGAAAGTTACTTACATCTCTTAGAGCATTTTTAGACATCCACAAAAATTGCATGGGTTTGTAATCTCCTGAGATCATTCCTCTCCTGTGTCAAAGAAGGTGGTGTTGGGGATCATGGGATTGCAATGTCACAACTGCACAGGAAGTTCCCGCGAGAATCGCAACCAGGGCATTTTTAAATGTGCATGAACAGCAATTTGCGAGAGTCTCATGGGAGTTTTCAAACATGCATTCAGAAACCCTTGATATCTTGGGTTAACGGATGTGCATTAACACACGGACCTTTCCATGAGTCTTGAGAGAGGGTAGCTTTAGCTTACATGTGCAGGTAATATGCAGTGTTTATTGCCGTCCCATGTGAGTAGCGTCTCATCTAAAAATGCCCTTAGAGCTGAAGCAGCTTTCAGCCCAGACTACTCCTTCTCCAATTATTTCAAGCATCTGGTCCCAAATCAGCTCTTTATAAGGTGAGGCAATTCATACCAAAGTGAATGAGTGGCTCGAGGAGTGAACTAAGGTGTCTGTGCTTACCAAATCTCTAACATATTAATTTCTTTCTGTCATCATCTTTGTGCTAAGGTTGTCAGTGAAAATGTCTTATTGTCATCAAGATGTCAGATGCCCAAGCCACATTGTATTGATGCCTAGCCACACAAACAGGGATGGCTTTTGCAGCTAGAAAGGCTATCTGTTCTATCTTGCTCCATTACAAAGGAACCTATATTGCTGATACAAGATGTGTTGTAAACACGACCAGTGAGTCAATATAGCATTGATTGTCCAGATTCCTCACTGCTCTGGAATGGTCTGTGTTGGATGTTAACTCTTTCCAGGAGAGTGTTATTAAATATTGAACCTCTTGCCATCTTGTTGCATGAGTTTCGGTGTTGGCCTGTGCTTGCATTGATGGTTACACCTGTGAGTAAGGTTGCCGCTTCTAACGGTTTGACTGTGAGACTCCCATTTTGGCCTATGGGTGTCTCAGGGTGAATGTCTTAGAGGTGGCAACAATACCTGTGAGTGCTCTGAGTAGGATCTGATGTATAGGATAGTGTGGCTCAACTGAAAATGAGAAGCAACGTAAAATCAAACCCAGACTGTAGCAGGGTCCAGCGGGGTGTCTGACCCTGGCCCTTTAAGCGGGAATAGTACCGACCTGAAGGGCATAGCCACTGAGGTGATGCAGGAAGGGACCTTCAAATGCATCCGCTGGGCTGGAGCCTAGCAATAAAGTCTCTGGACATGGCTGAGCCAGGGCAGAAGTTAGAAGGCTGAGCCTGGTGCTTAAGAGGGGGTTGACGTTGAAATAGGAAGGCGACAGGGAGGGCTCTGCCCCTGATGCTGGTGTCAGGAGGGAATGTGTCTGGCCAGCAGAGCCTGGGGAAAGGCTCTACCTGAGGGTGGTGGGGTGGTGACTGATCCAGTTGCCTGACCCTGCTGGAGTGAGGAGAGTTTGGGGGTTTTGACACCTGGCCATGAGGGACTCCACCTGGCCAGGCCCAGACAAAGGACGAGGCATCCTGGAATGCTGTCCATGGGACTGGGTGAATAAAAGTGTTTTGTGAAGATCCCACATCGGCCGGCCACCGTGTGGCACAGATCCTGAAAGAACTTACCCTGGGGCCACATGCCCTGTTATACAGGCCTTTTCTGAGGTGGAAGAAACATCACAAATGAAATATTTCTTGTTTGGTTGTCGCACTTGCCTTTTTCCTTGAACTTCCTAGAATCTGCTGCAGCCAGAACTGCAATTTTCACAATAGAGGTTATATATATGAGACAGTATTTTTGGCCCTACTTGTATGGTAAAGCTTGGCCCGATGAAATTTCCAGCTGAAGGTTGCATTAATCATCTTCAATGCACTCAGACTGATCCTGAAGGCACTCTACTATTGAGTGTTAGCAGATGAGATGTTGTCCCACATTCACTCCCATTATCCCCAAATTCACCTGCCCGTCTGAAAGGTGCCTTCTAGATGTTCAACCTGAGGCTCCCCCAGAGCGGCTCCACATGACGCCGACCCAGGAAATGTGGATCATGCTGTGCAAACCACTCCTGGCTACCATGGGGTAATGGGCAACCATGGGGCCTCTGCCCATCTGTTGGGGCATATGCAGGCGCCGTGCATGTTTAGGTCCACTGTGGCAGCAGCAGGTTTGGGTCTGGAGGAAGCACCTGGCAGTCGCCACTGCCAACTGTTGGGGCAGACATGGAGGGAAAGTGCTCCATCAGCTGGCTGGTGGCCACTGGGCTCTTCTCCCTCAGTCACTGCATCAGCTGGCTGGTGCCCCAGGACACTTCCTCTGGACCCGATCCTGCTGCTGCCACAGAGGAGATCTGGGGTCCTGCCTGTGTGTTGGACTTCCTGGGCTCTGCCAAGTGTGGGTGGGAGAGAATGGGTGGTGGCTAACCCCACCCTGCCCAGCTACAATGCATGGAAGACTGCCCATTTGCCTGGCCTTCCATGCATGTGGTGGCTGTGCGGGGGTCCTTTAAAGTGACTCCAGGGTGCTCCCATCTCACGTGAAAACACCCACTGTCAGTCCTATCAACATGAATGGAGTTTGTGCCAGCAGATCATTTTGACCCTTAGAGCCTTCCTGCAGATTTATCTGAAACCAAACTTTCCATGACTAGAGAATTGGAAGGTTTTCCCTTCCTCCAATCTCCCTTAGGGGTGGCCTTGCAGTTTGGGTAGGGGATCTCTGGATGCTCCCCTAACTCCAGGAAGTCACCAGCCTGGACAGAGTGTTATTTTTCAGAGGCAATGTAAAACCTTTTTATTTGGTTTGCCAAACGTTTGGCAGGCGGGGATAGAGTTTGAGGAGGTTGGGGGGTAACTTTTTTTTTTTTAAATGATTTTATGCAAGTATACTTATTTTATATATTTTATATACGTTGTAACCTGCCCTTAATCCTAGGAAAAGGGTGGGATATAAATAAATAAATTAATTAAAATGGGTGGGCTGGCCCTGATCTCACTTTACTCTTTTCCTTTTCCTTTTCCTCCCACAGCGCTTGAGGAGCTCTGAACTCAGCGCAAAGCCACATGAGGCAAACATGTATAAATAAAATGTTTCCAGTAAAGCCATCCGACATGATGACACTTTCCCTTCAGCAGACCCTCTTTTGTGTTATTGGGAAGTTATCTAACATAGTAATTGAAAACACTATTGATTTTTAGTCTGTTTTGTCAACTGGTCAATAAGCCACACACGCAGACAAGCTACATTATTTTGAGTTGTGAGAAAGAATAAAGTGTAACAGTAACACCACATCCTGTTTTTCTAAGGTGCAAGGCAGATCCGCCCCCCTGCCCCCGTCTCTTTGTTTAAAAAACTCAAATGTTCTTAAAAGATAACATTCACTCCAATCACTGATATGTTCTTGCAGCCTTAAGAAGGTTTTTTGCACAGAAACTATAGCATTCTTCTGATTAGTTGTGGCAAGTCACCTGAGCTAAGGTGAAACATCTAAGCTCAGAGCTTGTCTGTATAAGGCTTTGAATCAGGCTAATTTACCCTTCTTCAGGGATGTGAGTTTAATATGCATTAGTTAGCACAAATTAAGTCCTCATGTAGACAATCTTAACATGGATTAGCAGTGTGTTTTTTTCTATGAAAAGCACTGACAACAGATATACAGAATGTTCACACAGGGGTTTAACTCATATTAACTAGTCTGTATTAAATGTGAATCCCTAGTTAATATAGATTAAGTTAACTCAGCTAACCTGGGTAAAGAAGTCTGAAAGAGTCTTAACTTGAGGCACAAAGCTAAAGTTCTCAGATTCAAAGGGCTTAGAGGTTGGGCTCGGTTAACGTGTGTTAACAGAAACACTACATAGCTGGGCTTTATCTGGCCTTTTAGTAGGTAATTTCCCAGGAAAAGGCCGTTCTGCAGGGTATCCACATTGAATCCTTTTATAAGAAATGCAAACACACGTGGAACAAGGCAGGCATTTACTAGCTTAAAAGAAGCAAAATAAAGGGCACGAAAATGAAGAATAGAGTCAAAGTGCAAGACAACCAGTGAGAGAATGTACAAAATTTAGCTGTCCTCTCTCGGACATATTCCAGTTTATATTTGCTGAAATTCCAGTTGAAATTTGAAATTCCAGTTGAAAGCCCTTCCCTTCCCAAGTTGTATAGCCAGGATGCCAAGGCTAAAGCTGATCCCTTGCATGGAGGCCTGGAGATTGATGATATACCCATATTGCACATGGTTCGGGAATTAAAATGTTTGCACTTCAGAAATCATTTGGGGCCAACTTGGGGGAACACTGTGCCATAAAAAGTAGCCATTAAAGAAGAAGAGAGAATATGGTGCAAACCTACCCCTGCTCCATGCTTTAACCCCTGGGCTTGACTCACCTGGAACAACCAACCCTCCCCACCTTTCTTCAAAGTCAATCACTGTGCTTCAAAAGGGGCATTTACAGGGACAGTGGGGATGGACGTTCTTTTGTAACTCATCCTTTTGGATAAATTATTTGGAGGAGTGGAGGAGAAACAGCTGGTAGACAAGGAGGAATCTCCCTTTTCCAGGTATCCCAGATCTAATGTTAATTTTGAAAATAAATGTGTCAACTTAATTTAGCTAAGTGCCTGAACTGTTGGATCTTTGGGGAAAGGGTGCTGACTACTGAGCCAAGAGCCACAAGCCATTACTGCCCAGTCTTTTGCATCACAGGAAGAAAAGCGAGGCAGTAAGCCAATCCCATATCGCCTGTTGTGATTAGTGCTGAAACTCGGTCCTCCATTTTCCTTGGGAAACACCGAGGACCAGTGCATTCAGTCTTGATATCCCAAGTTCTGAAGTTCCGAGGAGGGGCCCCAGAATTTCAAAACTTGGCAAACATCAACTGAGTGCACGGAAGGAAGCCAGAGGGCAGGGAAGTAGAAGCTGGAGGCCCCAGCCCCCCTTTCTCTGTTCCCTGACCTCCATTGGCCAGGAGAGAATAGACCAGATAGGGCCAGGGAAGGAGGAGTGGGGGCCTAGTGGGTGGTCTAGCAGGGGATCAGGGCTGGGTTGCTTGTGGGGTGGGCTAGCAGGGGGTTACTTACCTTCCAGAAGGTTCTCACACAATTTGTGGTCTCTTCCTAGCCTGGAAATTTGAAAGTAAAAAACAAAAACCCAAGCAACTGAGCATGAATGGCCCTTTCTGAGCGTGCATGCCCCTTTTCAAAGATGGTGCTGGTAGCATCAACGTCAGTTTTTTACTTCCAAATTTACAAGCCGGGAAGCGGCCATGCATCATATGGGACCCTTTTGGAAGGTAAGTAACCCACCCTGATCCACCTGCTAGATCCCCCACTTCCCCTTAAGGACCCCTCCAGTCCCTCCCCCAGCCTTGGAAACTCACAAATATTCTCCAAGGGTCTGAAGGGCAGCCCAAACACTCGGGACTGCTCCTCGGACCCTTGGCGAAAATACTCATAATTTTTTCCCCCCTACTCAGAACAACCCTAGTTGTGATTACCCACACCTCCTCCAGGGTACCTGTCCTTTGAGAGGCTTCAGTATATGTAAAAGAAAGAGGGGTTACAGTTAGTTAACTGTTCATCTGAAAGCAAATAATTTTTTTCATATCTGTCTGTCTGTTTGTCCAGTTTTTACCCCACTGTAGCAGGGAGCAGCCTGGTGGGGCTTCTTCCCCTTTAAGAGGGCATCAAGCACCAGCCTGGGGTTGGGAAGTGACTGGGAACTGAACCAGACATCTGGGTAAGGGCTTGGCGAAACAAGCCCTGTAAGAGAAAGTAAAAACCCTGCTGAGACGTAAGAGAGTGGTACAAGATATTAGTCATTTAAGGGCAGGCAGTCTGGAAGGCTTGCCACAGGTACTCTGCAAATATAAGAAGAGGGAAGCCAAAGAAGGTTTCAGTCTGTGGCATGTGCCTAGCTGTGACCAGGATGTTATTTATGTATTTATTTATTAGCATTTTTACCCCCACCCTTCCCTGCAGGTTCAGGGTGGCTTACAAAGATATAAACTACAATTAAAATATTGAAATACAAATGAACAAAAGCACCCACTCCAACCCCAACACACCAACACCTCCCACCTAATCCTTACCTTCACCCACCAACTGCTTTTCTAAAAAGCAAGCTTTTGTACCGCCTTTGAAAAATGCCCAGGCTCGGACTCAAATGGACCTCCAGAGGGAGGGAGTTCCACAGTATTGGGACAGCAGCCAAGAATGCCCCCGCTCCAGGCCTGCATCGTACGGACAAGATGCAAGCAGCCCTGAGACTTTTTTAGGGAAGGGCGGGATAAATAAATTATTATAAAAAGTGAAAGAGTAACTGGTGGAAACCACAGGAGAGTGTCCCTGGCCGACCACAGGGGCCACAATGAAGCATTGTAGGACAGGTATCTTTCAGATATGTGGAGCCCAGGCCATTTAGGGCTTTAAAGGTCAAAACCAGCACTTTAAATTGTGCCTGGAAAGCTATCAGTAGCTAGTGCAGACTCCGGAGCACGGATGTAATGTGCTCCCAGTGACCCAAAGGAGAAGGACAACAGCATTCTGCACTAGCTGCAGCTTCCAAACAGTCATTGAGGGCAGCCCCATACAGAGGGCATTGCAATAGTCTAGCCTTGAGGTGAGGAAAGCATGCATAACAGCGGCAAAGTCTGAATCAGAAAGAAAAGGCTGCAGATGGAGTTCGTGAAAAGTGCTCCTGGCCACCACCATAACCTGATATTCCATGCGCAGGAAGGGATCCAGAAGCATTCCAAGGCTGCAAACCTGACTGGCCTGAGGGGACCGGAGTCCATTAATAACAAAAGTCCAAATCCCCTCCAAGTCACAAGGCTGGCCAGCCATCATCACTTCAGTCTTGTCAGGATACAACTTCAATCTAAAGATGATGAATCTGCTCAAAATAAAATTGACGAATCTGCTCAGTCTCATCCAGTTCCCGACAGTAGCCAGGCATTGGGTAAGCAATGAAACTGTGGGCCTTGGGTTGGATGAAAAAGAGAAGTAGAGCTGGGTATCATCAGCATATTGATGACACTTCACTCCAAACCTCTGAATGACCTCGCCCAGTGGCCTCATATACACGTTAAACAAGAGGGGAGACAAGATGGAACCCTGCAGGACCCCACAGGGGAGATCACAGGAGTGATCATGCTGGGACCTCCCCGACAGGAACAAACAGACCCACTCAAGAGCAGTCCCTCATGTCCCTGCCAGATCCTGCAGACGTGTCAACAACACCTCATGATCAACTGTATCAAAGGACATTGAAAGATCTAATAGGATCAAAAGGGTACAATTTACTTTATTGATGTTCAGGCGCAGATCATTGACCAAGGCCAAAAGTGCAGTCTCCATGCAATACCCATGATGAAAGTCTGACTGAAATGGGTCCAGGAATCTGATAGTGTCAAGGTAAGCCTGGAGCTAGCAGACAACCACTCGTTCAATAATCTTCCCTAAAAAGGGAAAGTTAGAGACAGGGTGATAGCTGACCAGGGAGTCAGCAAAACAGAGATGGTTTCTTAAGCAAAGACTGGACAACTGTGTTTTTAAGAATGTTCGGCATCCTAACTTGAAATTGATCCAAATAGACAGGACTGAGCTTCTATAGCCCCAGACTCTGACTGCAGTTAAAACAGCAGCACCCAAGTACATGGTGAGTATGAGTGATTTTGTCTGTGAAGTAATTAATAAAGCTATCACAGCGGGCTGTAGGAAATCCTAATTCCTGCTGAAGACAGGTCAGATTAACCAAACCTCTCACCACACGGAGCATCTCTGCTGAATGAGACTTCGTAGATGCTGTGATGGAAGAGAAGAAAGCCTTCTTCGCCGCCATCATAGCCACGGCATAGTCCTTCAAAAACAATCTATGTTGCAATCATTTGGCTTCAGCACGAGTCGAATGCAACCTGCGCTTCAAACACCTATCCTCCTGCTTTAGCTGCCTCAGGTCCCCCATATGCCAGGGGGACCTGAGGCTGCTGAAGTGTGAGGGTAGGTGCTACAGCAGTAGGAGCAGACACCTGGACAACCAGACCATTGACAGAGAAGCCGTCAAGGTCAGTAGGTATATTTTATTTATTTATTTATTTATTTATTTATTTATTTTATTTTCAAACTTTTACTACCCCGCCCCTCCTACCACAGGCAGCTCAGGGCGGCTTACAATTTGTAAAACAACATTAAAACAACAATTAAAACAACTAAAAGGAGGAAAAGAAAATAACCCCATACCCCCCAAAAACCTCCACCCCCGCACCCATCTCCCCCGCCAAATGCCTGGTGGAACAGCCAGGTCTTACAACTTCTCCAAAAAGAGGGGCGATCTGGGGCCAACCAGGCCTCCACTGGAAGGGAGTTCCACAGCCATGGTGTGGCTACTGAGAACGCCCTCCCCTGCATGGCCCCCTAGAAGACTCGGGGGACCTTGAGCAGGGTGCCCCCAGATGTCCGCAGGGGTTGATCCAGCACCTGGGGAGTGAGGCGGTCCTGCAGATAGGTAGGGCCTAGGCAGTTTAGGGATTTATAGGCAAAACCAACACCTTGAATTGGGCCTGAAAAACCACCGGCAGCCATTGCAGAGAGTGGAGCACAGGTGTAATATGCTCCCGGAAGCCCAGTCCTACCAGAAGATGGGCCGCCACATTCTGCACCAGCTGCAGTTTCCCATCCATCACCATGGATAGCCCCACGTAGAGTGCGTTACAGTAATCCAATCTGGAGGTGATGAAAGCATGGATGGTGGTGGCCAGGTCGGAGCCTGACACAAACGGCCGAAGCCATCGCACCAGATGTAATTGTTGAAAGGTACTCCTTGTCACAGCCTCCACCTGGGCATCCAGGCAGAGCTGCGTGTTGAGGAGCACCCCCATACTCCATACCTGGGGTACCAATGGAGGGCAGGGCCCGCCAATAACGGGGGCCACCATCTCCATTGCCTTACCCACCAATGTCACCTCTGTCTTGTCAGGATTCAGCCTCAGTTGGTTAGTCCTCATCCAGTCCCCCACAGCCGTCAAACACAGAGTAAGCACTGAGACTGCAGGGCCTGGGTCTGTTGAAAAAGAGAGATACAGCTGGGTATCATCAGCATATTGATGACACCGCACGCCAAACCTCCTGATCACATCACGAGTGACTGCATGTATACGTTGAACAGGAGAGGGGACAAAACCGAACCCTGCGGGACTCCACATGAGAGGTCTCGGTATGATGAAAAAGACTCCCTAAGAACCACTCGCTGCATTCTACCAGTCAGAAAAGAATGGAACCATTCAAGAACAGTCCCACCCATCCCTGCACAGTCCCGCAGTCACTTCACCAACATCCCGTGATCAACTGTATCAAATGCAGCCGAAGATCTAATAGAACTAACAGAGTTGAACGACCCCAGTCCATTTCCCGGCGCAGATCATCCACCAAAGCCACAAGCGCAGTCTCGGTGCCATGCCCCGGATGAAATCCTGACTGAAAGGGGTCCAGATATCCCCCAGAAGGTTCTGGAAACCAATTGGATCCATCAGTCGTCAGGGGAGGACCAACCTAACTGGTCCACCACCCCAACAAGGGAAAAGAAGGGCAGGAATCTGGACCTTCAACAGGCAATGGTCCGACCAAGGCAATGGTGTTACAACAACGCCCCTGATAATCGGAACTCCTGTTTCTAGGTGGGTACAAAACATCAAATCCAGTGTGTGTCCCACCTCATGTATGGGGCCAGATACTATCTGGGATAAGCTCATGGTTGTCATGGTGGCCATGAACTTCTGCTCCGCCCCTAAAAGGCCAGCCTCAGTGTGTATGTTGAAATCATCTAAAACAATAAATTTAGGTGATTTCAACACCACCTCCAAGATTTGCTCGACTAGAGCAGTCAGGGAATCAACTTTGCAGTGGGGTGGTCAGTACACCAAGAGAATCCTCAAACTACCCTCAGCGAAATCCAACACCAGGTGGACACACTCCAGATACCTGCAAAAGGCCATGGTGTCTTTACAGATCACCACCACTCCCTGTCCCCCATCCCCAGCCTCCGGTCCTTCCTAGGCTGATGCTGCACCAAATACCTGGCTGGCACCCTCTGGGACAAAATGGGCCCAAATGCCTCGTCCAGCAAGGTCTCTGTAATGCATATGAAGTCAGCGACCTCATCCTGAATAAGGTCAAAGATGTTTGATGTTTTATTTGCCACTGACCTCGCATTAAGCAGAAACATCTTCAGATCAGGGGACCCACTGGCTTCATCCCCCAAATAACCCAAAGAAGGAGGGGAGCGGGACAGGGGGATAGGCACAAAGTGCTTTTCCCGATCTCCCTGATAGTGTTTATCCCCCTCCCTACCATATCTCCCCATGCCCAGCACAACCCCAATTGGGTCAAAAGGTGCCCCACTCTCTACCTCCCCCAGGGAGGCCTTCCTCTCTGGCTCTGTGAGGAGTTGAGGCTTCTGCAAGGACTCTGTCCTGGGAGCTGAAAGCACTGGCTGAGAAAGTCTGAGGGAACCGTGGCTGGAATGAAAAGGGACTGTGCCTAAGCAGGAAGGTGGAACCCAAACTATGAGTACCCCATGGTGTGGACTATTTGTACAATACTGTGTATATGTGGAACAGCCAGCCAGAGGCACTAAAGACAGGGCCGGAGTTGCCAGAGGGCTGTTTCCCGGTGTTAGAGAATATCACCTGACTAGAGCTTGGAGTCAGAGACGATGAGTACATTTCATTTTCATTTAAATTTATTTGTTTAGCCATATGGCCATAACAAAGTATACAAACAATATACATACATAATAAAAACAAGACTCAAACCAAATAAAAATCCAAGTCTTCCTAATTTACAAAAATAAGTCCTAATAAAATCATCAATATTCATTGACCCTACCATTCCCAAAACCAACTCCCCTACTTTTGCTTTATAATATACACACAAAATAAAAATTGCGCAACCTTTCCAATAATTTCTTTACATGAGTCTTGCAATAACTTCATCATCATGGCCTCGCCCGGACCCCCCACCATTTCCCTCACCATAGGTATTATTATTTTTTGTCGTAGATCCTCATAAAATGGGCAGTGCAAGAAAATATGGGTCAAAGACTCAATCTGATGCAAAGGGCAAGAACACAAATGCTCAGCCAAGGGGATTCCACCATACCTCCCCAATGTAAGAGCCGAAGGGAAATAGTTAACCCTGGCCAGGAATAGGAGCCGTCTCTTAAGTGTCGATAACCCACAGTCCAAATAGACCCTTGATTGTCCAGTTTCTCTTAACAAATCCTTCTGGGGCCCGTAGGCAGAGCTGGTGCTTATGGCTGCCCATCTTTCCTGCCTGCCAACGTCGGCCAATCTTTGGAGAACCATGCCCCTCGCAGCTTTATATCCTAATGGGGCTAGGGCCTCCCATGAAAACCCCAACAGGTTCAGTTTCCCCTCTACACGATGCACCCAATAATTCAAGCATGGGTCCTTGAATACCAGTTTTGTCAGCGGGGCTACTGACCACGATGAGTACAAGCCAGAGGCCGGTGGCCTGGCTAAAGAGACACTGAGGGGGACTGTGTATACCCAGGCAGGGTGCAGGTGATGGAACCAGTCTGAGGCATTGCTGGCACTGCAGGGTGCATGCAAACGAGCTGGCAGCCCTGATATGGTGAACTATGTAATATGTGATATATAAGACTGCGAGAAGTAAAAGTGAATTCTTTGTGGACTATGAGTGTCAAACTAATTCCCAACTAAACAGCGACTTCCAGGGACTGATCCTGCAGAGACTTACCCCAGTGTGACCTGCGCCCTGCTACACCTGCCCACAAAGGCTCAGGTCAGCTTAAAAAATTGTAAAAGATGTATAAACATATATATAAAAAAATATACAACCACTTTTTAAAAAACAACCGAGCCTCACTCCCCAACCCTCTCCCCAACCCCTCCACCCAATCCTATCCCAGCCTGCCAATCACCTGACCAAACAAAAATGTCTTACATATCTTCCAAAAAGTAAGTAGGCTCAGGCTTAGACAGAACTCCAAGGGGGGAGAGTTCCATAACTGTGGAGCAGCCATAGAGCACACCTCTCTGTGTATTCTTGCACAAACCTCACGGGCAGTTAGTACTTGCAAGAAGGCACCCTTGGCCTATCTCAGAGGCTGCAATGGAACATACATCTATGCATGAGAGACTCTGAAGGGGAATCAAGTTGCCTTTGAGGTGAATGACTCAGGAAAAAAGACTGAATCCATATCAAGGGGAGCCAAAGGGAAACAGCCAGGCGGACCTTTCCATGCCCAAGAGAGGGAAAGAGCAAAAGGATGCCATTTGCCCTAAAGGCCTGCCCTTGTGCTTCTGAAAGTCAGCTAGCAGTGCACTATCAGTTGGAGGATGCAGGTTGGGAAACCTCTAATGTTAATTTCAAGACATTGGGGATAAAAGTAAATTTGCAACAGAAGGCATGTGTCTTTAACATGACCATGAATATTCATAAGAACATAAGAACATAAGAAGTGCCATACTAAGTCAGACCAATGGTTCATCTAGCCCAGCATCCTGTCTCTGACAGTGGACAATCATGGTGGCATGGCTTGGGAACGTACCCAACAGGTCACAATGGGGGATCCATTCCCTGTTGTTTTTCCCCAGCTCCCATCTTTTTCCCTGATCCTGTCTGGCTAATAGCTGCTAATGAACCTATCTTCCAGAAACTTGTCCAAACCTCTTTTAAACTCAGCAATAGTACTGGCCCTTACCACAGCCTCTGACAGTAGATTCCGCAACCCAATTATACGCTGAGTGAAATTTTTTTTTCTTTTATTTGTTTTAAACTTGCCACCCATGAGTTTCATGGAGTGTTTCCTAGTTCTAGTACTAGTTGAGAGGGTAAATAACTGCTCCTTGCTTATTAGTTCCACACCACTCATGATTTTATAAACCTCTATCATATCTCTTCTCAGTCGTCTCTTCTCTAAACTGAAGAACCCCAACCTACCAAGCGTCTCCGCATACGGAAGCCCTTCCATGCCCTTGATCATTTTTGTTGCCCTTCTCTGTACCTTTTCTAGTTCAGCTATGTCTTTTTTGAGATGGGTCGACCAGAACTGATTTGTATAGAGGCATAATGACCTCCTCTGTTTTATTCTCTATCCCCTTCCAAATAATTCCTAACATTCTGTTTGCTTTTTTGACTGCTGCTGTGCACTGTGCTGTGGATTTCATTGTATTGTCCACAACCACCCCCAGATTTTTTTCCTGAGTGGTAACTCCTAGCTTTGTACCCAGCATTGTGTACGCATAGTTTGGATTATTTTTCCCTACGTGCATCACTTTGCATTTGTCCACATTAAATCTCATTTGCCATTTAGATGCCCAGGCACCCAATGTCGTAAGATCCTGTTGCAGTTCCTCACAGATCGCTTGTGTTTTAACTACCTTGAATAACTTGGTGTCATCTGCAAATTTGATCACCTCACTCTTAACACCCTTTTCCAAATCATTAATGAATACATTAAACAGCACCGGTCCCAATACAGATCCCTGAGGTACACCACTTTTTACATTTCTCCATTGTAAAAACTGACCATTTAGTCCTACCCTTTGCTTTCTATCTTTCAACCAGTTTCTGATCCATAGTAAGACATTACCTTCTCGGTGGTCAGGGACATGGGGTTTGGGCACCTGATTGGCTTCCTGGCCCCCAGTTTAAGATACCCTCACGCACCACCCTGAGTCATCAGGTGGTGCCAGCCTTGAACCAGGCTTTAAAGGAGCGGGTGAGGGAGCAGCTGGCAAGGACTGGGGTGCCACTGTTCACTTCACCACAGACCTGTGGTCGAGCAGGAACGCGCAGCACACCTACCAGGCAGTGCCGGCTCACTGGTGGCAGGACCCAGAGGCAGTGTTTGGCAGTGTCAGAAGGGGTCCCGAAGCAGGGTATAGGTGGGCCCTGCTTCAGGCAGAAGTAATGGATGGCCCCCACACTGCTCGGAACATCGAGGCAGCCCTGACCGCTATGGTGAGGGAGTGGGTCACGCCAGGCGCACCCTACACCAAGGGGTGTGTGGTGACGGACAACGCGGCCAACGTATTGAGGGCAGTCTGCGAGGGGGGCTTCACCAGCATCTCTTGGCTACACACCCTTCACCTGGTGGTCAGGGATGCTCTGGGCTTGGGGGAGAAGGAGATTGGGGCAGGCACCCTTAGCTCCATGATCAAGCGGGGGAGGAAGCGGGGCAGTTTCTTTAACTGAAGCATAAAGGGCAGCGACCTAGGCCGAGCAAGGCTCCCCAGTGCACCAGCTGCTGCAGGATGTGTCCACCCAGTGGAATTCCATGTTTCTGATGCTCAAGCGGCTTCTCGAGCAGAAATCCGCCTTGCATCAGGTTTAACTGATGACAGACAGCGGAGCACCTCCAGGCTACGATGGGCCAGAATGGCAGATTCTGGCTCACACGGTCTTCATGCTGAGACCATTCATGGCCCTGACAGAGACCATCAGCTCCTCAATGGGCACCATCAGCCAGGTGACCCCTCTGGTCCAGAGTCTCTTCAGGAGGCTGGAGGAGATTCTCCAGGGGCAGGGTTGTGGCCCTCAGGGCAGGAAACTGGCGGATGAGGCAGTTGACCTGCTGCAGCAGCTGAAGTCAGGACTGAAAGCGCGGTTTGAGGAGCTCCTGCAGTGGGCGGAATATGTTTTGGCAACCATGCTGGATGCCAGGGCTAAATGCAGCATGGCACAGCAGACAACGCTCTATGGGCACTGGAAGAGTGACCTGGTGGAGAGGATCTGGCAGGCAGAGAGGGCTCTGGAGAGTACGCGGCAGCAGCAGCAGGATGCCCCTGGGGATGGTGGGAGTGGGACCAGCCACCTATTTCAGCTGGCAGGATCTATCCCTGTCCCTGTCCTATCAGTAGCAGCAGCAGCAGCAGCAGCAGCAGCAGCAGCAGCAGCAGCAGCCTGAGCAGCACAGCACCCCTATTGCCAGCAGCAGCTTGTATGTGCACGGCACTCTGGTGAGCATGGGCCCGTGCACAGCAGGGCAGGCAGCGTGGCTGAAGGCAGTGGTGGAGCTGGTGCCTTGGCAGAGTTACATGAGGGAGTATGACAGTGCCTCAGCAGCAGAGGAGAGCTACCTGGAGGAGGAGCCATGCATCAAAACCAGCAGCTATCCCTTGGCCTACTGGTGGCTGGCCCTGTCCAAAGTGGCCAAGGGTCTCTTGTCCTGCCCACCAGCGAGTGTCCTCAGTGAGCATGTGTTCTTGATGGCGGGGGACAGTTGCTCACCACACCGCCTGAGACTGGGGGCCAAGTTGGTGGAGCAGTTGCTGCTCCTTAAGGTGAACCTTCTGCTGATGGGATTCCCCAAGCTTCCCCTGGACATGGATTGATGGTGCAGTGGCACATGCCATCTCATGCCAGGGGCAGTCTTGGGAAGGGGCTCCTCCTCAATCTGGGCTGCTGCTGCTGAGGTGCTGTCCCTTCCTCCCTTTGCCCAGCGCCTACCCTTCCTCTCTCTCTCTCTCTGACTAGATGGCCTTGGCCGGCCTATTGGACTGATCTCATGACACAGGGTGGCATTGGGAAGCTGTAAGCCTGCCTGCCGGCATCTGACTAGATGATCTCGGTCTGCCTGTCTGACTGGCTCTCTCTCTCTCATGCTGCATAGTCTTCGCCAGCCTATCTGAGTGCCCTGCCAAGGTCCAAGCCTGCCTTCCCTACTGCGTCTTATGCCACACTGCCTGTCTGCTTGTCTGCCTGCCCACCCAGGTTGCCAAGATCAAACTCTGCCTCAGCCTGCCTTCCGATGCGCATGCCATGCTGCCTGTCTGCCTGCCCGCCCAGGTTTCCAAGATCAAAGTCTGCCTCAGGCTGCCTTCTCATGCTCATGCCACACTGCCTGTCTCCCCACCTGCCATGTGCGCAAAACTGAAGCCCTGCCCCAGCCAGCCTTACGATGTTCATGCCACACTGCCTGTCTGCCCACATTGCCAAGATCAAAGCCTGCCTCAGACTGCCTTCCCATGCTCATACCACACTGCCTGTCTGCCCGCCCACTCTGTGGGCAAATCTGAAGCCCTGCCCCAGCCAGCCTTTCGATGCNCACAGTTTGCTCGTGTTTTAACTACCTTGAATAACTTGGTGTCATCTGCAAATTTGATCACCTCACTCTTAACACCCTTTTCCAAATCATTAATGAATACATTAAACAGCACCGGTCCCAATACAGATCCCTGAGGTACACCACTTTTTACATTTCTCCATTGTAAAAACTGACCATTTAGTCCTACCCTTTGCTTTCTATCTTTCAACCAGTTTCTGATCCATAGTAAGACATTACCTTCTCGGTGGTCAGGGACATGGGGTTTGGGCACCTGATTGGCTTCCTGGCCCCCAGTTTAAGATACCCTCACGCACCACCCTGAGTCATCAGGTGGTGCCAGCCTTGAACCAGGCTTTAAAGGAGCGGGTGAGGGAGCAGCTGGCAAGGACTGGGGTGCCACTGTTCACTTCACCACAGACCTGTGGTCGAGCAGGAACGCGCAGCACACCTACCAGGCAGTGCCGGCTCACTGGTGGCAGGACCCAGAGGCAGTGTTTGGCAGTGTCAGAAGGGGTCCCGAAGCAGGGTATAGGTGGGCCCTGCTTCAGGCAGAAGTAATGGATGGCCCCCACACTGCTCGGAACATCGAGGCAGCCCTGACCGCTATGGTGAGGGAGTGGGTCACGCCAGGCGCACCCTACACCAAGGGGTGTGTGGTGACGGACAACGCGGCCAACGTATTGAGGGCAGTCTGCGAGGGGGGCTTCACCAGCATCTCTTGGCTACACACCCTTCACCTGGTGGTCAGGGATGCTCTGGGCTTGGGGGAGAAGGAGATTGGGGCAGGCACCCTTAGCTCCATGATCAAGCGGGGGAGGAAGCGGGGCAGTTTCTTTAACTGAAGCATAAAGGGCAGCGACCTAGGCCGAGCAAGGCTCCCCAGTGCACCAGCTGCTGCAGGATGTGTCCACCCAGTGGAATTCCATGTTTCTGATGCTCAAGCGGCTTCTCGAGCAGAAATCCGCCTTGCATCAGGTTTAACTGATGACAGACAGCGGAGCACCTCCAGGCTACGATGGGCCAGAATGGCAGATTCTGGCTCACACGGTCTTCATGCTGAGACCATTCATGGCCCTGACAGAGACCATCAGCTCCTCAATGGGCACCATCAGCCAGGTGACCCCTCTGGTCCAGAGTCTCTTCAGGAGGCTGGAGGAGATTCTCCAGGGGCAGGGTTGTGGCCCTCAGGGCAGGAAACTGGCGGATGAGGCAGTTGACCTGCTGCAGCAGCTGAAGTCAGGACTGAAAGCGCGGTTTGAGGAGCTCCTGCAGTGGGCGGAATATGTTTTGGCAACCATGCTGGATGCCAGGGCTAAATGCAGCATGGCACAGCAGACAACGCTCTATGGGCACTGGAAGAGTGACCTGGTGGAGAGGATCTGGCAGGCAGAGAGGGCTCTGGAGAGTACGCGGCAGCAGCAGCAGGATGCCCCTGGGGATGGTGGGAGTGGGACCAGCCACCTATTTCAGCTGGCAGGATCTATCCCTGTCCCTGTCCTATCAGTAGCAGCAGCAGCAGCAGCAGCAGCAGCAGCAGCAGCAGCAGCAGCCTGAGCAGCACAGCACCCCTATTGCCAGCAGCAGCTTGTATGTGCACGGCACTCTGGTGAGCATGGGCCCGTGCACAGCAGGGCAGGCAGCGTGGCTGAAGGCAGTGGTGGAGCTGGTGCCTTGGCAGAGTTACATGAGGGAGTATGACAGTGCCTCAGCAGCAGAGGAGAGCTACCTGGAGGAGGAGCCATGCATCAAAACCAGCAGCTATCCCTTGGCCTACTGGTGGCTGGCCCTGTCCAAAGTGGCCAAGGGTCTCTTGTCCTGCCCACCAGCGAGTGTCCTCAGTGAGCATGTGTTCTTGATGGCGGGGGACAGTTGCTCACCACACCGCCTGAGACTGGGGGCCAAGTTGGTGGAGCAGTTGCTGCTCCTTAAGGTGAACCTTCTGCTGATGGGATTCCCCAAGCTTCCCCTGGACATGGATTGATGGTGCAGTGGCACATGCCATCTCATGCCAGGGGCAGTCTTGGGAAGGGGCTCCTCCTCAATCTGGGCTGCTGCTGCTGAGGTGCTGTCCCTTCCTCCCTTTGCCCAGCGCCTACCCTTCCTCTCTCTCTCTCTCTGACTAGATGGCCTTGGCCGGCCTATTGGACTGATCTCATGACACAGGGTGGCATTGGGAAGCTGTAAGCCTGCCTGCCGGCATCTGACTAGATGATCTCGGTCTGCCTGTCTGACTGGCTCTCTCTCTCTCATGCTGCATAGTCTTCGCCAGCCTATCTGAGTGCCCTGCCAAGGTCCAAGCCTGCCTTCCCTACTGCGTCTTATGCCACACTGCCTGTCTGCTTGTCTGCCTGCCCACCCAGGTTGCCAAGATCAAACTCTGCCTCAGCCTGCCTTCCGATGCGCATGCCATGCTGCCTGTCTGCCTGCCCGCCCAGGTTTCCAAGATCAAAGTCTGCCTCAGGCTGCCTTCTCATGCTCATGCCACACTGCCTGTCTCCCCACCTGCCATGTGCGCAAAACTGAAGCCCTGCCCCAGCCAGCCTTACGATGTTCATGCCACACTGCCTGTCTGCCCACATTGCCAAGATCAAAGCCTGCCTCAGACTGCCTTCCCATGCTCATACCACACTGCCTGTCTGCCCGCCCACTCTGTGGGCAAATCTGAAGCCCTGCCCCAGCCAGCCTTTCGATGCTCATGCCATGCTGCCTCTCTGCCTGTCCGCCCACTCAGGTTGCCAAGCCTCAGCTAGCCTTCCGATGCTCCCGGTACGCTCATGCAAGCTCATGCCGATGCTCATGCAAGTCCTGCCCCAACCTGCCTGCCTCTCATGCCAAGGGGCCTGTCTGCCTGCCCTGGCAACCCTGGGTGATGTACCCCACTGGCCTTTCAATCCTGCTACTGCTGTCTGCTGGTCCATGAATGCTCTACCCTGGCAAATCCATATGTGCCGCAGCAATCCTGCTGCTGCCATCTGCTGCTGTATGGGAGCTCTTCCCTGGAAAATCCTACCATCCTGGCTCCATGGCTGCTGCACACAGGGAAATACTGCTGCTGCCATATCTGCTGTCCCACGGGTTCTGTGCCCGGTCAATCCAATGTCTGTTGCTGCTGCCAATGCTGCCTTTGCTGTTTGTGCCATGGATTCTGTGCCCCAACAATCCAATGTCTGCTGCTGCTGCCAATGCTACCTCTGCTGTCTGTGCCACGGGTTCTGTGCCCCTGAAATTTTATGTCTACTGCTGCTGCCAATGCTGCCTTTGCTTTCTGTGCCATGGGTTCTGCTACCAGGCAATCCAATATCTGCTGCTGCTTCCAGTGCTGCCTCTGCTGTCTGTGCCATGGGTTCTGTGCCCGGGTAATCCAGTGTCTGTTGCTGCTGCCAATGCTGCCTCTGCTGTCTGTGCCACGGGTTCTGTGCACCTGCAATTTTATGTCTGCTGCTGCTGCCAATGCTGCCTCTGCTGTCTGTGCCATGGGTTCTGCTACCGGGCAATCCAATGTCTCCTGCTGCTGCCAGTGCTGCCTCTGCTGTCTGTGCCACGGGTTCTGTGCCAGAGTAATCCAATGTCTGTATCTGCTGCCAATGCTGCCTCTGCTGTCTGTGCCCCAGCAATCCAATGTCTGATTCTGCTGCCTCTGCTGTGCCATGGTTACTGTGCCCCAGCAATCCAATGTCTGCTACTGGGTGGCCACGAGTTTCACCACCGGGCAAGAATTGACCAATTGGCAGAATAGCTTGTTCAGATACGGAGAGTAGGATGCAAGCCTACAACGCCTGCGTGAATAGGATTGCCAGCCACTCCAACCCCAAGACCCACCATCAGGGTTCTGGGATCTACGTTCCAGGCAGGGAGGGCTATCATTACATTTGTCTGCAAATGTGCCACTGAGGCCAGCCAGCCTGCAATGCCCAGTCAAACAGGGGTGTTAGCCACCGAGCCCTGGCCAGGCCAGGCCTCTGCCACTGCTCCACTGATGCCTAGCAGCTTGCAACACCCAGATGAGTAGGGGTGCCAGCCACTCCAGTCCCAGGACCCACCATCATGGTTCTGGGGCATATGTTACAAGTATGGTGGGCTGTCCATCCATGTCATCTAGAAGCTGCCACGCTAATCCCAGGACCCACCATCAGGGTTCTTGGGCCATCATTCCGCTCACAGAAAGCCATCATTCCACCACATCAAGAAGCAGTCACTCCAGCCCCAGGACCCACCATTAGGGTATGGGGGCCTACATTCCAGGCAGGGAGGGCTGTCGTTCCACTTCATCCAGAAGCTGACACTCCTGTCCCAGGACCCATCATCAGAGTTCTGGGGCCATCATTCCACTCATAGTGAGCCATCATTCCACTGCATCAAGAAACAGCCAGCCACTCCAGCTCCAGGACCCACCATCAGGCTTCTGGGGCCTATGTTACAGGCAGGGAGGGCTGTCCATCCACATCATCGAGAGCTGGGATGGGGACAGCTGCCAAGTCTATCTGAAGCTGCAGGACATGCAGGGTGATGTGGCTTTCAACTAAAAGCCACGCGCATGTTGGGGGAAATGATTGTGCTCCTTGGGCAGCCCTTGTCATTGGTTGGGGACATGGGGTTTAGGTGTCTGATTGACTTCCTGGTCCCCCAGTTTAAGCTGCCATCACACACCATCCTCAGTCAGGCTGTCACCGATGCCTGGCAGCCTGCAACGCCCGACCAAGTAGGGGTTCCAGCCACTGAGCCCTGGCTGGGCCTCTACCACTGCACCAAGCACCAAGCCTTCCCAGCCTCTACTGCTGCTGCTGTTGCCGCTGCATCTCAGATGGCCTGCCATTCCTGGTGCCACGGGCACCCCCAGAGGCCAAGTGCTGAGCCTGCCTGCCCAGGCAACCCAGGGTGCCAAGCACCAAGCCTTCCTGGTCCCTGCTGCTGCTGCTTCTGGGTCTCAGATGGCCAGGCCATGCACCATGGGTACCCCCAGGGGCCAAGCACTGAGTCTGCCTGCTCAGGCAACCTGGGGTGCCAAGCGCCAAGCCTTCTCAGTCTCTGCTGCTGCTGCTTCTGGGTCTCAGACAGCAATCCCTGGTGTCACGGGTACCCCGAGGGGAGAAGTACCAAGCCTGCCTACCCGGGCAACCCTGGGTGCCAAGCACCAAGCCTTTCCGGTCTCTGCTGCTGATCCTGCTGCTGCTGGGTCTCTGATGCCTGCTATGTTGCCGTGGGCACCCCTGGGGTTCCCTGGAGTGCCCCAAGCCTCCAGGTGGAACTGAACTACACCAAACATTTGGGGGGATCCGAACTTTGCGGGACGAAACCCATGAACCCAAACTAAGTTTTTAGTCTGAACTTCCAAACATCCGAACTCTGTCCTGTTTGCACATCCCTAGTATATATGCAGCCTTTGGAGGAGGTTGTCAGAGAATTTGGTGTAAGGTGTCATCAATATGCTATGACACCCAACTATATCTCTCGTTTTCCTCAGATCCAGGTCTGGCAGTCTTGGTGCTTACCCAGTGTCTGTCAGCTATGGGGGATTGGATGAGGGCGAGCCGCTTGAAGTTAAATCCTGACAAGACAGATGTGATGGTTGTTGGGAAAGCCTGGGGAGCGATGGCCCCCATCATTGATAGGGTCCGTCCTCCCCTGGTATCTCAGGTCCATAGTCTGGGGGTGCTTCTTGAGCCATAGCTCCGCCTGGATGTCCAGGTGGCAGCTGTGGCTAAGGGTACATGCTTAGGCCGTATGTCTCTGACTCGGACCTGGCCACAATCATCCATGCTTTTATTAGCTCAAGATTAGACTACTGTAATGCAGTCTAAATGGGACAAACCTTGGTGCTGGTCCAGAGACTGCAGCTGGTGCAGAATGTGGCGGCCCGTCTTCTGAAGGGGAGGGGCCGATGCAAGCACATTACTCCAGTGCTCCGCTCTCTGCACTTGCTGTCAATAGTCTTCCAGACCAAATTCAAGGTGTTGGTCTAGACTTTTAAACCTCTAAATGGCCTGGGACCCACCTACCTGCAGGACCTCCTTACCCTCTGGATACTGGAACAGCCTCTGTGGTTGGCCGGGGATGCTCTCCTTGAGGTCCCCCGGGTTTCCTGGGTGTCGACCATGAGGACTGCATATGGTGTGGCTGCACCATGGCTGTGGAGCTCCCTCCCATTGGAGGTCCACCTGGCTGCTGACTTCCCCTCTTTCCGTAGACAGTGTAAGACCTGGATGTTCGCCGGGTCTTTACCGAGGCAGATGAGACGGATTGGTTGGGCTAGGGAGGGGGTTTGGTACTGAGTTATTTTAATTTTGGAATTGTTAGTGTTGTTTTTAATGTATTTTATTTTATTGTGTATTTTAATAAAATACATTAAAATACAGGGGCTGGGGTTGGTGTGGAGTCTGGGAAGGTCATTGTTGACACCACCTGTCTCCCTGATTGGAGCCTTCCTCTCCTCCTCCCAGGTATAAAGCTGCTGCTGCCTGCAAAAGGGGACCTAGCTCCCAGGAACTGGGGTTGGTGTGAAGTCCAGGGAGGACATAATTGACAACACCATTCTCCCTCCCCCTCCTCCCAGGTAAAAATGTTGCTGCTGCTTGCAAGAGGAGCCCTAGCTCCCAGGGGCTGGGGTTGTTAGGGTGGAGTCTGGGGGGGGGGAACATCATTGACACCACCTATCTCCATGATTGGAGTCTTCCTATCCTCCTCCCCCTCCTCCTAGGTAAAAATCTTCTGCTGCCTGTAAGAGGAGCCCTAGTTCCCAGGGGTGGCTGCCCTTGGGCAGCCACCCGAAGGGCTGCGAGAATAGGGTGCAGACCATTTGGGGGTCATTCAGTGACCAGGAGGTGTACAGAGTCCCCCCACAGAAGCCCCTCAGATGTGTTGTTGCAGCTGGTGGCAACTTGGAGGTGCAGCCTGGAATGAAACCCTTGAAAGAGCAGGTTTTTTCATTATTAATATTGTAAGTTTAATTTTTTACCTGGTTTAGAGACAACCCCAGTCCATTAGATTAAAGGGAACAGTGGGGTGATTGGAGGGATGACCTTTGGGATTGGGACCTCAACCCCAGTGGGGGAGAGGGGGAATTGGGTTACGGAGGGGTGAGGTTCTGAGGTGGGGCACCCTGGTGTGAGGGGGGGTCAAACCCAGGAAGGGACCATTTAGTGGCAGCAAGTGGGGGGGATTGGGGGCAAGTTTTATTGGGGGTGGGGGGAGGGGTTCCCCTGGGGTCTGGGCAGGGCAGTCAGTGGTTGGGGTCAGGCTAGAGTGGAGGGGTGGTGGTGAAGCAGCCTTGGGAATCATTCTGGGGTGGGGGAGGTATGGTCGTGGGGGGCAAAAAGTATGGGTGGCCCAAGGACCCAGTGCTTGGTGCCTATTCCCAGAACCTGCCCCCTCCCCTCAGATGGGAGGATGGATCAAGGTCTGAGGTCCCTCTGTTCGAAGCTGCTGTTGTTGAAGTTAAATCCTGACAAGATAGAGGTGATGGTTGTGGGGAAAGCCGAGGGAGTGATGACCCCCATCATTGATGGGGGTCCGTCCTCCCCTGGTATCTCAAGTCCGTAGTCTGGGGGTGCTCCTTGATCAACATCTCTGCCTGGATGTCCAGGTGGTGGCTGTGGCAAAGGGTGCATTTCATCAATTACATCTGGTACATCAGCTTAGGCCGTATGTCTTCGACTTGGACCTGACCACAATCATCCATGCTTTTATTACCTCAAGATTAGACTACTGTAATACACTCTATGTGGGGCTACCCTTGATGATGGTCCGGAGACTGCAGCTGGTGCAGAATGTGGCGGCCTGTCTCTTGAAGGGGATGGGCCGACGCAAGCAAATTACTCCAGTACTCTGTTCTCTGCACTAGCTGCCAATAGTCTTCAAGACCTAATTCAAGGTGTTGGTGGTGACCTTTAAATCCCTAAAGAGCCTGGGCCCCACCTACCTGCAGGGCTGCCTAACCCTCCGTATCTTGGATCGACCTCTGCAGTCAGCTGGGGGCGCTCTCCTAGAGGTCCCCCAGATTTCCCGGGTGTTGACCATGAGGAGGGTGTTCTCTGTGGTTGCACTGTGGCTATGGAACTCCCTCCTACTGGAGGTCTGTCTGACCGCTCACCTCCCTCCTTTCCGCAGACAGTGTAAGACTTGTCTGTTCCGCCAGGCCTTTGCTGAGGGAGATGGGATGGGTAGGTTCGGTTAGGAAGGGGCTCTGTTGTTTGGGTATTGTGTTTTCTAATTAATAATGTTGATTTTAAATGGTTTTTATTATATGTTTTTAGAATGTTGTTAGCCATCTCAAGATACTTGTAAGTAAGAGGGGTTGACTATTAACATCCATAATTTTAAAATCCAGACCCAGGGTTTTTCTAGTCCCTCCAACTTGAGTAAGAAATTTTCCCAGGTCATGTAGAATATCTCTTGAGTCACTTTGAAGCAGCCATAACGTTTTATACCAATTGGGCCAGCCAATCAGGTGTACCATCCCAGGGGTAAGAAAATTCCTTCTTTCCATCTCAAAGAGTGTATACCCAGAGAAGATGGTCAATATCCTCGATCAAAAAATTTGAGCAAGAGCACACTCGTTGATCATAAGGAATATTATCCTATCTTCCTATAACCATGGCAATTTTACATTGATTAAGCTGAACTTTGGTTATTATTATTCTAAATCTGAAATTTGAGATTTTTACCAGATGAGGGGCCGGTCCCATCTCAGTTTTAAAAAGCCCATAAAGGGGAACACTTTTAGCCAAGCAAGCAATAGACAAATCATTTTGACTTTCAATATCCAGCAAACGAGTTACAATATTTATTTATTTATTTGTTTAACAATTTATAACCCGTTCCCTCCAGCCCTACAGCAGCTCAGGGCAGCTCACAAAACATTTTAAAATAAGTTTTAAAAAGCACAATATACAAAATGGGTTACTAAAACAAGCTAAAAACAAACAATAAAAGAGGTAAAAAACCACTGGCAGACAACCCCCTTACCCCCCTCCCCCAAAGGCCTGGACAAACAGCCAGGTCTTACAGACCTGACAAAAGGACAACAGGCTGGGAGCTAAATGAGCTTCCTCTGGGAAGGAGTTCCACAGCTGTGGTGTGACCACCGAGAAAGTCCTCTCCATCGTGGCCCCCCGGTTCACACAGGGGACCCCCAAGAAGGCGCTCCTGGCAGATCACAGAGGTTGCTTCAGGGCCTGGGGAGTGAGGCGGTCTCTCAGGTAGGAGGGGCCCAGACCATGTAGGGCTTTAAAGGTAAAAACCAGCACCTTGATTTGGTGCCAGAACCCTATAGGCAGCCAGTGCAGAGCCCGGAGCACTGATGTAATGTTCTCCCTATGGTCCGTCCCCTTCAGGAGGCAGGCTACCACATTCTGCTCCAGCAGCAGCTTCTGAGTTGACACAAAAGGCAGCCCCACGTAGAGAATGGTGCAGTAATCTAGCCTTGAGGTGATGAATACATGGATGTGAGTGGCCAGGTAGGAGTTTTAAACATAGGGCTGGATCCTACACACAATATGCAATTGGTGAAAGGTTCCCTTTGCCACTGCCTCTACCTGACAATCCAGGCGGAGGCCAGGGTCCAATAGGACCCCAAAACTCCACACCTGCACGGCCAGTGGGGGGCCCTACCCACCAACATCACCTCCATCTTATCGGGGTTCAGCTTCAGTCTGCTCAGCCTCATCCAGTCACTCACTGCCAACAGACACTGGTAAAGCACCGAGATTGTGGGACCTGGGTTTGTTGAAAAGGAGGTAAAGCTGGGTGTCATCCAGATTCTTCTCCAGGTAGCGGTATTCTTTCAGCATCCCAATGATTACCCAACCCGTTGGAACATAGCATTAGTCTAATTTCCTCCAACCAACTAAACTTTGAGCTAGGATAATTCCAGGAATCCAGGAGAGAGTTTCACAACATAGGGGGCAGCAACTGAGAACACCCTCCTGCGCACCCCAGCCCCATAGACAAGGGTAACAGATGGACCCCCCCAGGAGGGCACCCCCAGCTGACTGTAGGGGTCATGAAGGGACATGATAGGATATGCAATAAAGACATGCAAAGTACATCCAATATCCTCTGGGATCATGATGCCATCTGAAGATGGTGCAACCCCACTTAACTCGCAGTCTGGGAACCTCTGGCCTACATCTTATAATGAATGCACCCTTCCCTGGCAACAGACAGTACATATTACACTCTCAGGCCTTAGAACCAACTCAGAGGTAATTTTCAAAGGTTTTTAATTTTCTTCTGTATATTTACCTCTGCATTTTTAGAAGTGCCTGGGGTTTATGCCACATGACATCTATTGACTTAAAAAAAATATATCCCACAAAACACCAGGAAAATTTAGCACTTAATATTCCTCTAACTAAAAGTGTGTGCTTTAATGGTTGTATTATTGCTTGCCAGGATTCCATACTTAAAATGAAAATCTGAATAGTGTGAAAAGAGTTCACTCTAATTACTTTCTACTGATAATGGAGATTACTATATTAAAAAAAATTGCTTTCCTATATTATGTACTTTGGTGAATTACTGTTAGCATTTATATTATTGAACCTAAAGCTGCAATTTCAACCAGTTAACGCCTCCATAATTTGCAGTAGGTTCTTCCCCTTGCCTCTTTAAGCATCTTCAGTTGGTGGGGAGTTGCAGATTCTGTTTGGAAAAGACCAGCATGTACAAACCATAAAATGCAGCAATAATAACATTCCATCTCAAATTAGAACCGTCTCAGGTTTGGCTTTCAGTTTACATTAAATCTCAACACGGTTACCTTTTGATAAAAAGCTCCCAAAGTTGCAATGCAAAACATCTCTGCGATAGTCTTTTATTGACACTAACTTAGGTTTTGTAAGAGGCCACAGAATCTTCTTCGGTAGTGCAATAAATGTTTGATTCGCATTAATCTCGTGCTCTATCTGTGAGCTTGTTTGATATATTTTGCTCTTTCCATTGCTTTAAAATTCTGGATTTTACAGCACTTCTTTTTGAATTATATAATCTAACCAGTTCTTGATTTACAAAGGGAAAAAAGGAGACTTTCATCTTTTTAACACTTCAATCAAAAATAGCATCAGAATTTCTCCTGGGATCATTTCAGATACATTCAAGATACAAAGTGAGTGATTCCTGTAAACACCAAGATGCCTGCTCACTCACTTGAAATTTTGACAGTGCTTTATGTTTCAGGGGAGACAACATGTGTTTTTGGGTGCTTTCCCACATTATAAAAAGTTTGCATTGTTTTAATCTGGTTGTTTAAGACGTACATTACAATTTGCTATTCCCCATTCACACATTCTGCTTTTTTCCACATTTGAACTTAATGCACTTTGTAAAATTGTGCATTATAAGCATTCCCACATTAACTATGATGCACATATTTCTCTTGCTTTTATCCACATTCTCAGCGTTACAGGAAGAAAACCAGAAATGACCTTTCTCCCCTCCTTTGGAAGTTGTTTTCCCCACTACTCCTGAGGTTCTTTCCCTGTCTGCCTCATTTGCCATGCCTGGAGCAGCATCAGATCTCTCAGTGGACTTCCGTTATCCTGGAGGATTAACAGAGGATTCCTGTCTTTATGCACTGCATTCCCACGTTGAAAAATATGTGCATTATGTGAATGCAGTTTCAATGCAGCATTCACACAATCAATCTATTTGCATAATTAAAAAGTCCTTATTCAAGATGTCTTGGGGCACCCTGTAACGTGCTTTTCAAACATGCGCATTGGATAGAAAACATGACGATTAAGGCATTCCCAAATTACTGAAATATTTGGATAAAATAATAATGCACATAAATCAGTGATGCTGGGGAGCTCCCTCTGAGGAGCTTTCTCTTTTTAGTTACTGGTTAAAAATATATTGTTATTGTCTGGATGGTTAATTTAGCTATTAAGATGTAAATTAAATTACTCAAAGAAATTTTACATTTGGACATTGATTGCAACAGTATTTACATGGATAGTCACTTAAAAGTTAGGGTTGCCACCTAAGTAGAAATGAAGCACCACCATCTGAAACTGATCCCACAAAACAGGACAGGACGGGGCATCCATAGCCCCAAGATGATCCTCTGCAATAACTGTGATGCCGAAATCATGGTGGATGCGAGTGATCTTATCTACAAAGTACTCGATAAACCGGTCACAGCGGTCACTGGATTGCTCCAGGTCCAGGTGGAGGCAGGCAGGACTGAATGAAACACTTTACATCCCACCTCTGCAATCAGAAGATCACTCCAGGTTAGTAGCTGTCCACACGAGCAGCTTGCCCTCTGGAATATGAAGCATGGGAGAGAGGTGAGGGCTGTCCATCCACGTTGTCCATAAGTTGTTACTCTAGTCCCAGGACCCACCGTCAGGGTTCTGGAGTCGTCATTCTGCTCACAGGAGCCATCATTCCACCGCATCAAGAAACAGCCAACCACTCCAGCTCCAGGACCCACCATCAGGTCAATGTTCCACCGATGCCAGCCAGCCTTCAAAGCCCGACCAAGTAGGGGTGCCAGTCAAAGAGCCCTGGCCAGGCCTCTGGCGCTGCTTCACCAATGCCAGCCAGCCTGCACGGCCAAGTAGGGGTGCCAGCCTCAGTTACTGTGCCCTGGCAATCCAATGTCTGCTGCTGGTACTGAATGTCAGCCATTTGCTCCTAAATCTTGTAGATGGGCATATCTCGGATGAGTGCACTGGCAGGCGGAGGCTGGGTGTCCACAAGTTTCACCACCGGGCAAGGCTTTATAGGGATGGGAAAACCGATCGCGGTTCGGGTTCGTCCGTTCAGTTCGGCTGCGTTCGGTTCGTCCGTTCGGTTCGTCCATTCGGTTAGTTCGCCGGGTTCGGCCATTTGGTTCAGCCATTTGGCCGTTCGGGAAATGTTTTGTTATGGGTTTTTTTTGTTTTGTTTTTTTAATGTTTTTTTGGTTTTTTGTTTGGTTTTATATGGTTATTTGGTTTTTTATTTGGTTTTTTGGTTTTTATATGGGTTTTTTATTTAATTTTCTAAATCTAATATTATATCTAACTATCTACACTAAATATAACTGCTTATAACTATTCTAAATGCTATGAACTAAATGGATTATCTAATAAGTACACAGGCCTACTCCTACAAACACTAAAACTAAATCACTAACGCTATCTCTATCACTAAGCTAACTCCTACAACTATCTATCTATCAATCTATTGATCTATCGATCTATCTATCTATCTATCTATCTATCTATCTATCTATCTATCTATCTATGTGATGGGGGAAATCACAAACAACACAAGGTTTCAGTTTAAGGTTTAAGTTTCATTTCAGTAGAAAACTAAAATGAAACTTAAAGCAATCTAATAATCCTACTCTAAATGAAAAAACAGGAGAAGGGAAGGGAATCTGGGATGGAATATATGGGAGAGGGAAAGGATTCAATAGAGGGGGGAGGGAGGAAGGAATATTGAACACAGGAACACAAGGAGGGGTAAAAACAAAAAATAACCACTAAATCTATCTAAGCTAAGCTAAATAAATGAATGAGAATATGGGGGTAGATGGGTTGGATGGGTGAAATGGGAGGAGGATTGCAATGGATTGGGGAGCTGGGAAATGCTGGGAGAGGGAGTCTTCTGAAACGCCTGCTGTTCAGGAACAGTGATTAGCTCAGAAGGTGTTGGGAAGGGGGGAGGCAGATAGTTTCGTTTCTTGCAAGCTTCTCCACCCCTGGTGCCTGGAAATCTGCTCCTCAGCTGACTACCCCTCCCTGTCATGTTTGACCTTCCAGTGACCCTTTTTTTGCCACCCGAACTTGCCCGAACGTGATCTGAACTGACCAAACAGTTTGGTCAGTTCGGCGTTTGGAAGTTCGTTCGGTTCGGTCAGTTCATGTTCGGATTTGTGTTCGGGTTCGGTCATCCGAACAGGCCGAGTTCGGGCTGAACTCCAAACTTCCGAACCGCGTTTGCCCATCCCTAAGGCTTGACCAATTTGCAGAAGAGCTTGTTGAGATCTGGCGAGTAGGATGCAAGCCTTCAACTCCCGGCCAAGTAGGGGTGCCAGCCACCAAGCTCCGGCCAGGCCTCTGCCTCTGCTCCACCAATACCTGGCAGCCTGCAACACCCGGCCAAGTAGGGGTGCCATCCACAAAGCCCTGGCTGGGCCTCTGCTGCTGCTCTGCTGTTGCCTGGCAGCCTACAATGCCTGGCTGTGATGGTGACTAGGACTGGAGAATCCAGCATAGAGCAAGCAGAACTGGAGCCCTGCCAATGTGTCTGTTAAGATATTAAACAACCCAAACCCCCACTAGGCCTACCCTTCACTTCAGATGGGATAACGTCCACAACAAAGGACACATACCCGTCCAGGTCCAATTGCCCCACATGTCATGGTTCTTGGAGCAAAATAATGTCAAAGGAGCTAATGTAACAACCAAGATCATTATCCACTAATTTGGTTTTCCATTCCAAAATGTCCAGAGAAACTATAGAGATAAAAGACTTTGATAGGGGGCCTGCCCATCATTCCTCCACTTCATCTGTGGTTGCAAAACCCAATTGGTTTGAGGGGAGATCAAATTCCTCCATCCCCAATATTGAGGGAGAGAGAGAAGGTGCAGGCAAAGGATCTATCTTAACTGGACATAATCCTGAAGGATCAGAACCAGTATTACCCACACTGTGCATGACCACTTCCCATGTGCCAACGTACCCAGGGAAGTGGCCTCATGCTGAATATTTTGTGACACAACTTCTTTTACCTGCTCTTTAGTAAGAACACTTCCCCTTGAGGATGGTACCCTTCTAAATAAATAGTCATTGCAGGTTGCCAGGCCTCGGTGGGGCATTGCAGGCTGGCATGGGTGTAGCAGCGGCAGAGGCCCGGTCCGGGCTTGGTTTTGGCTGGCACCCATACGGGGCCGGGCATTGCAGCATGGCATCCTACTCACCAGATCTTAACCAACTCTTCTGAAAATTGGTCAAGTAGCCTTGCCCGATGGTGATTCATGTGGCCATTCAGCCACCGCCTGCCATGATGGTGACCAGAAATGGAAAGCTCAGCATAGAGCGAGTAGAACTGGAGGCCTGCCAGCCTGTAATGCTCAGCCAAGTAGGGGTACCAGTCTCCAAGCCCTGGCCAGGCCTCTGCCGCTGCTACACCCATGCCAGCCTGCAATGCCCCACCCCCTATGGGTGCCAGTTACCAAGCCCCAAGCCTTCCTGGCCTCTGCTGCTGATGTCGCTGGGTCTTTGCCTGGAGGCCATGACAACACGTGCAACCCTGCTTTGGGCATGGGCAGGCACTACTTGGCTGGGCATTGCAGGCTGCCAGCCATTGGTGGAGCAGCGACACTGGCACCCCTACTTGGCCAGGCATTGCAGGCTGGCAGGCCTCCAGTTCTGCTCGCTCTATGCTGGGTTCTCCAGTTCTAGTCAACATCACAGCAGGAGTGACAGGGCTACAGTTGTGCCTGCCGGTGCCCAAAGTGGGTTTGCATGTGTTGTCATGGCCTGCAGGCAGAGATGGGCAGCCCAGCAGAACATCTGCTTTCAGCAGCCTTTGGGTGGGCAGCAGAATTGCTAATTTGTAGGACAGGAGAGGAGTCAAGAGACCCCAGTTCTAATTCCTGGTTTGTAAGTCCTTTGACCTCTCTGCATTTCAGCTTTCCCAGTTCGAAACCAGAGGGCTACCATTCTGGGAGCTCACAGGAGAAAGAACCTATATGGGAACTAGGCTTGGGGTATACAGTACCAATTGCTGTTGCATATCCAGCCTCTTTGCAGGGTAAAGAAGAGGAATCTTAAATGCTTCCCCTTCTTCAGAAGAACTTAGGCTCGGCACTTGGCTCTTGGGCATGCCTGTCCAATTCCCATTGGGGCATGACTGACCATTAGAAACCCACTGATGCTTTCCAGCCTGCAATGCCAGCCAACTATGGGTGCCAGTCACCAAGCCCCAAGCCTTCCCGGCCTCTGCTACTGCTGCTGTTGCTGGGTCTCAGATGGCCAGCTGTGGTGCCACAGGCACCCCCAGGGGCCAAGCACTGTGCCTGCACCAAGCCTTCCCGGTCTCTGCTGCTGCTATGTCTCAGATGGCCTGCCATGTCACCACGGGCACCCCATGGCATACCTGAAGCACCCCAACCCTCCATGCGGGACCAAACTTTCTGAATATTTGGTGGAGTTTCATCTGTCCCCGGACCTTTCAACCTTCCATCGACAGTATAAGACCTGGCTGTTCTGCCAGGCTTTTGGTGGGGGAGATGGGTAGTGGGCGAAGGGGTTGGATTAGGGGGGAGAGTGTTTTTTTAGCTCCACTGTCTGTATTTATTTATGATGAATTTTATATTTTTATAAGTTTATATTTATGCTTTTATATTCTGTGTTAGCTGCCCCAAACTGCCTGAGACAGGGTGGGTGCAGGTTTTAAATTTCTAAAGTAAATAAATAAGTAAATTAATATGCTGTGCCACCATATAGTGGGGATCTCTCTGGACATCCAGCTGTGTCCAGACTAGGACTGAGATGAGAGAAAATGTTCCTATTCTGAAGAGAAATACCAAACTTCTGGAAGCGCTTGTGAGTGTCCATCAGTACTTTGTCGATTTCCAGTGATTTCGCATTTCCACCAATTTTTTTTTGTTACTTTCATCACTCTCCTTGAATTTTTCATCATTTTTGTCACTTTCTGGGACTTTTTTGTCACTTTCTGGGAATTTTATAATAGCTTTAAGGCAGATTTACAGCACTTTTGGCAATTTCCAGTCCTTCTTTTGTGCTCAGCTGTTAAATTTTCATATCCACAGTCCCTGGGATTGTAAGCAGGGCACAAACAGTAGAGATGTGCGAATGCGGTTTGGATGTTCAGAGTTTGGCCCGAACTCAGTCAGTTTGGACATCTGAACTGGATGCCCGAACTGAAAATGGAACCCCCCGAACAGTTCACCCTCATTTGGGTGTGTTTGGGTGGGAAAAACCTGGCTGACAGGCCCAGGGAGGAGGGGGCAGCTGAGGAGCAGACTTCCTGGCCCCAGGGGTGGAGAGGCTGGGACTAGCAGTCAGCCTGCCCAATCACCAACCCTCTTTTCCTCAGACCACTGACTTTGCAGTTTGCGATTGGCCACGGGCTAGGCTGCACAGAGCCAATGGGGCTTGTGTTAAGATGGGCACAGGAAGTAACAAAAGTCATTGCCCTCCCCCCTTCCAATTCCTTCTGAGCTAGCCACTGATCCTGTTAGCAGGCATTTTCAGAATTCTGCCTATCCCAGCAGTTTGTCTTCCTAATCCATTGCCATCCTCCTCCTATTTCACCCATTACCTCCATAGTTTCATTTATTTACATTAGATTAGATAGATCAAGGTTGCTGTTTTGTTTTTTTACCCGTCCCTGTGTTCTGTCTCCCTACCCTCTATTGACACCTTCCCTCCTCCCTGTATATATTTCATCCCTGATTCCCTTCCCCTGTTTTTGGATTTATTTAGAGTAGGATTAGAATGATTAAAGTTTCATTTCAGTTTTGTACCCCTCCCTGTGTTATTTGTTGTGAGCTGTCTGTGTTCCCCCACCCATCCCTGTGTGAATATATATCTTAGACATTAGATACTATAGATAGATAGTTGTAGGAGTTAGTTTAGTTATAGAGATAGATAGAAATAGTGTGTAGTGATTCAGTTTTAATATTTCATAGTGTGTTTGTAGGACTAGATCTTTGTAGATATTAGATAATATTCCATTTAGTTCCATAGTTTTTAGAATAGTTAGTAGCAGTTTGCGTTAGTGTAGTAGATATATATAATATTATTCAAATTTTGATTAAATAAATAAATAAATAAATAAATACATTAAATTAAAAAAATATAAAATCTTCCTCTGCATAATTTGTAAAGGAAAAATGGAGAAGGGAAGTAGGAGAGGCTGGTCTGCTGCCCATAAGGTGGACAATGGGGCACGTGGAAAAGGTGGCAGGGGCCATGCCAGTGGAGTGGCAGGCATCAGCAGCAGCCCAAGCCCATCACCATGCCCCAAACTGTACAGGCCTGATTTTGGGAGACAGTCTTCAGAGGCTCCCAACAGTGGTACTAGGGGTGGTTCGGCATTGCCTCCTGCCAGCATCCTCCACTGCCATGCAGGGCACTGGAAGGCCTGCAATCCAGGAGGCTGCGGCTGTCTCTGCTGTGACTGCAGGAGTAGGTGCATGTGCTTCAGTATCGGATGTTCATCATGGACCACCAATGTCCCCCATTATTCATGTGATCCCCAGTGGTCCAGGGCTGGTGGATCCCACCCTGGCTGCTAGAGGCAGGGCCCAATCCCTGGGAAATGGCAGCAGGGAGAGGATCAGAAGCAGCAGCAGCAGCAGAAGCCAATTGAGTAGCAGAAGCATCAGTGCACTATGGAGGAGCTGGGGTGCGGGCAGCTGCTAAGTCCTTCGGCAGCTGCAGGACATGGAGGGTGGCGTGGTTTTCAACTGAAAGCCACGCACATATTGGGGGAAATGATTGTGCTCAATGGGCAGCCCTTCTCGGTGGTTGGGGACATGGGTTTTAGGCACCTGATTTGCTTCCTGGCACCCCAATTTAAGCTTCCCTTGCGCACCACCCTGAGACATACTGCCACCAATGCCTGGCAGCCTGCAATGCCTGGCCAAGTAGGGGTGCCAGCCACCAAGCCCTGACTGGGCTTCTGCCGCTGCTCCGATGATGACTGGCAGCCTGCAACACCCGACCAAGTAGAGGTGTCAGCCACCAAGCCCTGGCCAGGCCTCTGCCGCTGCTCCAACAATGACTGGCAGCTTGCAACGCCCAACCAAGTAGGGGTGTCAGCCACCAAGCACTGGTCAGGCCTCTGCTGCTGCTCCACTGATGTCTGGCAACCTGCTATGCCCAGCCAAGGATGGGTGCCAGCTGCAGTTACTGTGCCCTGGCAATCCGATGTCTGCTGCTGCTGCCATTGCTAAAGTGACCCATCAATCTAATTTACGATGCTGCTGGGGCTGCCACTGCTGTGCCACAGGTGGTGTGCCCTGGCGATGGAATTTTCGCTGTTCCTGCCTCTGATAATGCTGTCTCTGCTGTGCCACGGGCTCTGTGCCCTGGAAATCCAATGTCTGCTGCCGCTGCTGGTACTTCACATCAGCTATTTGGTCCTTGCTCTTGTAGATGGACATAGCTTGGATGAGTGCACCAGCTGGCGGGGGCTGGGTGTCCACAAGATTCACCACCGGGCAAGGCTTGCCCAATTTGCAGTAAAGCTTCTTGAGATCAGTCAAGTATGATGCCAGCCTGCAATGCCCAGCCAAATAGGGGTGCCATACTGGCCATACTGCATAACGCATTGGTGACAGGTGCCATACCACAGAGCACCCACTCATGGTCACGCACAGATCATTCTCCAAAAATCCCAGCAGCCAGCAATGGCCAGCCAAGTAACGGTGCCAGCCACCAAGCCCTGGCCAGGCCTCTGCCACTGCTCCACTGATGCCTGGCAACCTACAACACCCTGCTGGGTAGGGGTGCCAGTCACCAAGCCCTGGTGGGGCCTCTGCTGCTGCTCTGCTGATGCCTGGCAGCCAAGTAGGGGCACCAGGCCAGCCACCAAGCCCCAAGCCTTCCTGACCTCTGCTGCTGCTGCTGCCACTGGGTCTCAGATGGCCATCCATGCCCCTAAGGGCATCCCCAGGGGACAAGTGCTGAGCCTGCCTGTCCGGGAAACCCGGGGTGCCAAGTCCCAAGCCTTCCCGGTATCTTCTGCTGCTGATGTGTCTCCAATGGCCTGCCATGCCCCCATGGGCACCGCAAAGTGCCCCCAGTCTCCAGGAAGACACATTTTCTGAACGTTCTTGGGGGTCCGAACTCTGCAGGACCGAACCCATGAACTCAAACTAAGTTTTCAGGGTGAACGGCCGAACATCCAAACCCCATTCTGTTTGTTTGGACATGCCTATCAAACAGGGCTTGAGACCAGCCTGTGGCAGTCCCGTTCGATATGTGAAAAATATTGGGAAATGGCATAAATGGCAGGAAAGAAGGTAAATTTCTGTGTCGCATGAGAGCATGACACTTGGTGAATGCCCTGCTTCTAATGGAAGTAGAACTTGTCAAGATTTTTCATTTCAGGTCTAGTCCAGACCGCGTATAGAGATGGGGTTTGGCTGCAGTCAGCTCCCCATAAAAGTAGGGAGCCCAGGCCAGTCCTACAAATAATTGAAGGTCCAGCATTCAATGAAGGCACTCATGCTGGGGCTGAAGGTATACTCTCATTTGCAGCAAGGCACTGGTGAAAGAAGCAGCTGAGGAGCCACCTGAAGCCTGGCATAGGCAAAACTTTGGAAGCTCACAAATCTCCTGAAAAGACGTGCTCTCATTTATATTCTACAGTCTCATCTCCTCCGGGGTGGGGTGGGGGGTTTGATATCGGCCCAGTGGGCCCCAGCACCCAGAAACCCAGCTCAACAGTCCTCTGCCAGAACTCTGGCCCAGCCACACAATGACCCAGCAGCTGCATATAGTGGCTCATGACCCCATAGCTAGATGCCCTGGAAAATGGATCAGCTACCAGCCCCTGCACATCATCCTTCAGCCAAATTTCAGCCAGGGACAGGGTTTTACACCCCCTCAAGTCCTTTGTGCCCCACATGGAATGGCCCCAGATACCAGGCATAATGTCCCACTCCATGGTAAAGTACAAAGAAATTGCCTGGGAGGGCAGAATGGATGACAGGAGTCATGCAGACTTCTTGAAACAAGAGAAAACTGTTTGCCAAGTTCACTAGATAATGAAATACCTGAGCCTGTGTCAACCATGCCATGTATCTCTCATGTATCTCTCGTAGACCAATTCACAGACAGCGACCATGAGCCTTTCAGAGGATCTGCACACCTGGCCACTTCTTTACACAGGGGGTCTTGTGCAAATACCCCCGCCCATTTCCAGGCTCCCCAGTGGACAGGCAGTGACTCTATAATAGGTACAAGCTGCAGAGGAACAAGATGCATTGGGCTGATATTGATTAGGGATGGGCGAACGCGGTTCGGTAGTTCGGTGTTCGGCCCGAACTCAGCCTGTTTGGACAACTGAACACGAACACGAACACACCGAACGGAACTGAACACCGAACAATGAAATGACGAACACACCGAACGGAACTGAACACCGAACGATGAAAATGGCGAACACACCGAACGGAACCGAACACCGAACGACGAAATGGCCGAACAGTTCGTCAATTCGAATCGCGTTCGGTTGTGTTCGGGTGGCTAAAACATGGTCTTCTGTCAGGTCACTGGAAGGCCAAATGTAGCAGGGAGGGGGAAGTCATTTGACTCAGCTAGGAGCAGACTTCCAGGCACCAGGGGTGGAGGGTGGAGAGTGGCTTGGAGTAGCAGCCAGCCTG
>QEPC01009496.1:591417-613814 GCA_003113815.1 Sphenodon punctatus | reverse complement strand
TTGATCTTGACCACCTGGGCGGGTGGGCGGGCAGGCGGGCGGGCAGACAGGCAGCGTGGCATGAGAAGAAGGCAGACTGAGGCAGGGTTCTATCTTGGCAACATGGGTGGGTGGGCATACAGGTAGCGTGGCATGAGAGGCAGTAGGGAACGCAGGCTGGGACCTTGGCAGGGCACTCAGATAGGCTGGCGAAGACTGTGCAGCATGAAAGAGAGCCAGTCAGATAGGTGGGCTGAGATCGTCTAGACAGAGGTTGGCTGGCAGGCTTACAGCTTCCCAATGCCACCCTGCATCATGAGGTCAGTCAGATAGGCTGGCTGAGGCTTTCTAGTGAAAGAGGCAGGGTGGTCACCGGGCATTGGGAGGGAAGGACAGCACCTCAGCAGCAGCAGGCATCCCAGATTGTGGAGGAGCCCCATTCCAAGACTGCCCCTGGCACAGGATGGTGTGTGCCACTGCACCATCAATCCATGTCCAGGGGTAGATCAGGGAATCCCAGCAGCGGAAGGTTCACCTTTATAAAAAGCAACTGCTCCACCAACTTGGCCCCCAGTCTCAGGCAGTGCGGTGAGCAAATGTCCCCCGCAATCAAGAACACCCGCTCACTGGGGACACTCATTGATAGGCAGGAAAAGAGACCCTTGGCCACTTTGGACAGGGCCAGCCACGCATTGATCTTGCCAGCCCAGTAGGCCAAGGGATAGCTGCTGGGATCAACACATGGCTCCTCCTCCAGGTAGCTCTCCAGTGCTGCTGAGGCGCCGTCGTATTCCCTCACATAACTCTGCCTGGGCACCACCTCCATCACTGCACTCAGTCACGGTGCCTGCCCTGTTGTGCATGAGCACATGCTTGCCAGAGTGCCTTGCACATACGAGCGGATGCTGGTGCTGGTAATAGTGGTGCTGCTGCTTCTGGCCTGCTGCTGGTACTGCTACTGCAAGGACTGGGGCAGGGATAGACCTTGCCGGCTGAAAAGGGTGGCTGTTCCCACTCCCACAATCCCAAGGGGTGTCCTGCTGCTGCTGCCGTGCACTCTCCAGAGCCCTCCCTCTCTGCCTGATGGACCCTCTCCACCAGGTCACCCTTCCAGTGCCCATAGAGCACTGTCTGGCGTGTCACATTGCCCTTGACCCTGGGGTCCAGCATGGTTGCCAAAATGTATTCCACCCACTTCAGGAGCTCATCGAACCGTGCCTTCAGCCCTGCCTTCAGCTGCCACACTGCACCAGGTCAACTGCTTCATCCACCAGATTCCTGCCCTGAGGGCCACAATCCCACTCCTGGAGAATCTCCTCCAGCCTCCTGAGGATACTCTGGACCAGAGGGACCACCTCGCTGATGGTGGCTGTGGAGGAGCTGATGGTCTCCATCACAGCCAGGAACAGTCTGAGCACAAACACTGTGTGAGGCAGGATTTACCATTCCACCCCATCGTGCCCCGCTGTCCATCACCAGTTGAACCTGATGCAAGGCGGCTTTCTGCTGGAGAATCTGTTCGATCATCATGAAGGTCGAATTCCACCGGGTGGACACATCCTGCACCAGCTGGTGCACTGGGGAGCCTTGCTCAGCCTGCTTTGCCCGGAGGAGGTCACTGCCCTTCACACTCTGGTTAAAAAACCCAGCCAGTTTCCTCCCCCGCTCCATCAGGGAGCCAAGGGTGCCTGTCCCAATCCCCTTCTCCCCCAAGCCCAAAGTATCCCTGACCACCAGGTGAAGGGATGCTGGTGAAGCCCCCCTAGCGGACTGCCTTCAATATGTTGGTCACGTTGTCCATCACCACACACCCCTTGGTGAAGGGCGGCCTGGTGTGACCCACTCCCTCACCATGGCGGTCACAGATGCCTTGATAATCCGAGTGGTGTGGCAGCCATCCATTACTTCCGCCTGAAGCAGGGCCCACCTATACCCTGCTTTGGAACCCCTCCTGCCACTGCCAAACGCTGCCTCTGGGTCCTGCCACCAGTGCGCCGTCACTGTCAGGTAGGTGTGCTGCACGTTCCTACTCGACCACAGGTCTGTGGTGAAGTGAACAGTGTCACCCCCAGCCCTTGCCAGCTGCTCCCTCACCCGCTCATTTAAACCCAGTACAGGACTGGCACCACCTGCCAACTCAGGGTGGTGTGTAAGTGCATCTTAAACTGGAGGGCCAGGAATCCAATCAGGTGCTTAAACCCAGGGACCCGATTTGACTGTGTTGCTGCAATTTGCAGTGATTTTTGCAGAATCAGCCAATCCTCGCAGAATTAACCAATCCTCGCAGTGCCATGCTGAAATTGCAGTGACACTGCAGTGGGGGCTGTCTGCAGGATCTTTAAATTCTGGCTCAGGAATAAACTTGTCACCTGACCCCAAACTAAAACTGCTGCTGCAGCTGCCGTCTGTCCGGGAAGTGTGACCATGACCCGAGGGTAAATAGGCCCGTGGGAGATGAAGTCCCAGGGTGGAGTCTGAAGGCCCTATGTTTGGGTGAGGGAGGTCTGGGGTTTTAATATGAGGTGGGAATTCTGGGGTGCTGAAATTCCAGAGGATTTGAGTTGTGTTTGATTAGCAAAGTTGTGATTCTATGTCAAACCTGTTGCAAATTTGCTTCCCAGCATGCATAGTTATGCAAATCAAGTTAATTATGCAAATATTAATGCTCGCAGTGAATTTGCAGATTTTTGCTTCACTGGTTGCAGAATTTAAGATTTTTTGGTGCAGTGAACTCAGGTCCCTGCCTAAACCCCATGTTCCAGACCACCAAGAAGGGCTGCCCATCCAGCGCTATCATTTCCCCCAACATGAGCATGACTTTCAGTTGAAAGCCATGCTGCCCTCCACATCATGCAGCTGCCGATGGACTTGGCAGCTGCCCCCACCCCAGTTCCTACATGGTACACTGACGCTGCTGCTACTGCTGCTGTTGCTGCTGCTACCCACTATCAGCGATACCGCTCCTGCTGCTAGAGGCAGCTGTTAGAGCAGGATGCTTGCCCACTGATGGAGGCGGACGACTGGTCGCTGCAGTCGGGAACCCGCTGGCATCCACTGCCCCTGCCTGCCCGCTTAGTCGCACAGCGCTGTGGCATCCCTTCAGGTGCCTCGCCATGCCAGTTGTGCCAAGGTTGGTGCACCTGCCCACGCTTCACCGCCTTTTGGCACAAGATGCACTGTACCTCCCTGGGATCGTCCGCCCGCACCAACTGAAAATGTGCCCAGATGGAGGATTTTTTGCCCCCTCCTGCATTCTGGCCTGCACTGGGTGATGCACCACTGACAGCACTGCTGGGAGGGACAGAACATGGTGGCAACACAGCTTTCAGAGGGACAGCCATCTCTTCAGCACCAGACATCTCCTCAACAGGACTAGTGTCTGCCTCACTGTCCCCAGTCAGATATGTTCCCTCATGAAGGGGAGTACTGGGACCCTGAGGCTGATTGATTGCCCACCATGCTGCTGCCACTGTCCCTGTGTCCCCTCTAGTTGCTGCTGCTGCTGCTGCTCCTCTCCCTGCTGCCATTGCCTGGGGATCGAGCCCTGCCTCTAGCAGCCAGGGTGGGATCCACCAGCCCTGGACTGCTGGCGATCACCTCAATAATGGGGGTCGGGGACATTGGTGGCCTTGAGGAACATCCGACCCCAAAGCACCTGCATCTGCTTCTGGAGCTGCAGCAGAGACATCCGCAGCCTCCTGGACTGCAGGCCTTCCAGTACCAAGCATGGCAGTGGAGGAAGCTGGCAGGAGGTGCCGCCAAACTGCACCCCAGCTAATGCCACTGCTGGGAGCCTCTGAAGCCCGAGTGCCAAAATCAGGCCTGTGCAGTTTGGAGCTTGGTGATGGGCTCGGGCTGCTGCTGCTGCCTGCTGCCACACCCTCTGCCACCTCTGCCATGTGCCCCTTTGCCCGCCTTACGGGCAGTAGACTGGCCTCTCCTGCTTCCCTTCTCTGTTTCTCCCACCCAAAGAATGCACACAAAGATTTTATATATATATTTTTAATTTATTTACTCAGATTGATAATCTAATATTATATATATATACACTCTACCTCTAACTGCTGTTAACTATTCTAAAGCATATGAAACTAAATGGAATATTATCTAATACCTACAAAGGCCTTGTCCTACAAACACACTATAAAATATTAAAACTGAATCACTACACACTATCTCTATCTATCTCTATAACTAAGCTAACTCCTACAACTATCTATCTATAGTAACTATCTAATATCTATCTATATATATATACACACAGGAATGGGGAGGGGACAGACAGGTCACAACAAACAACACAGGGAGGGGTACATAACTGAAATGAAAGTGAAATCAATCTGATGCTACTCTAAATAAATCCAAAAACATGGGAAGGGAATCAGGGATCGAATATATACAGGGACGAGGGAAGGATTCAATGGAGGGAAGGGAGAAAGAACACAGGGAGGGGTAAAAAATAAAACAACACATAAATCTATCTAATCTAATTTAAATAAATTAAACTACGGAGGTAAATGTGTGGAAATGGGTGAAATAGGAGGAGGATGGTAATGGACTGGGAAGTTTGGCATACTGCTGGGAGAGGGAGAGTTCTGAAAACGCCTGCTGACAGGATCAGTGGCTAGCTCAGAAGGAGTTGGAAGGGGGGAGGGCAATGACTTTTGTTACTTGCTGCACCCACCTTACCACAAGCCCCATTGGCTCTGTGTAGCCTAGCCTGTAACCAATCGCGACTGCAAAGTCAGTGGTCTGAGGAAAAGAGGGATGGTGATTGGACAGGCTGGCTGCTAGTCCAAGGCTCTCCACCCCTGGTGCCAAGAAGTCTGCTCCTCAGCTGCCCCCCTCCCTGGACCTGCCAGTCCCATTTTTCCTGCCCAAATGTTCCCAAACTCATCCTAACAGGGCTGAACTGGTCGGGACTTCGGGCGTTCGGTTCAGGTGTTCGGTTCGGCCTTCCGAATGGACTGATTTCAGGCCGAATACCAAATGGCCGAACCATGTTCGCGCATCCCTAGCCTTTGCTGCCAGTTCCCTTAAAGCATGGCGGGCCAGTCTTGTGGGTTGTGGAGAAACCACTTTGTTGACCTCTCTAGTCTTTTCAGCCAGGCTTTATGGTCCTGGTGGACCTTGCCCTGTGGTGGGTTTAGGTGGGTTCTAGTAGACATGCTGATCCAGATTGGACTGGGTTGGCAGGCATTGGCCCAGGCTGTGCCTTGGAGATTTTCCAGGGAATGTGTCCCAGGCCAGTCTCCTACCTGCCCTGGAGCAGTAGCTGGCTAACATCTGCCAGCAGGAAAACAAACGTGCAGGTGAGTCCTGGGCCACAGCGAGTCAATATCACATCTGTTAACACCCTAGAGCACAGCAGTCTGGGGCATATTTGAAAATAATGCATGAGGACATGAAGAAACTAAAGAGGGTGATGTAACTTAATGCCAGGATTGTCACTTAGATGAAGCCCAAGAAGCCAAAGGGCATTAGCTTGGGGCAGCATGGCCTGATCAGGCAGTGCATGATTAGATGTAGACTGCAGAGACATTTTCCAATGTAAGTAAGGAGGCACAGCTAGGTTGCTGTAACTCTTTGTATAAAATTGAAAAAGTTATTATCTGCACAGAACAAAGAATCTATGTAAACATTTATTACTCAAATTTAAATTTTCAAATGTTATTAAGGACACTAGCTACTCACCATGGTCCCAACATTTATTACAGCAATACAAGCATATGTAGTATGTGTGAGAACCTCTATTTTCAGACACCAACCCAGTAGTTCCCAATCTTTTCAAACATGTGACATCTTTTTTGGGCTCCCCACCTAAGCCCCAATTTGGATCCCAGGCAGGTCGTACTCCATTCAGTTAAACTGCTATCTAGCCTGGCTTGGTCTATCTGGTCAATTTCCCCTGCATGCCTCAGCCCCAGGCATGGCCTGCTTATCTCTCCTCATGTGAGGTGCTTCTGCTCCCTGCTGAATTACTAGTAGGCACAGAGAAGGAGCTAAATCCTGCCCTGTCTTTTGTGAGTTCTGGAAAGTGGGAAAAATGAGTGGAGGGAGACCACCAAGACAACTTCTTGGTGTTGTCAAGGATGCCTCGGGGAAAGACTGGAATGTTTTCCAGGGCTGCCTGGAAGTTTCTTAGAAACATGGACAAAATGGAATTTTGGTTAAATGAGCTATTTGGGGATGGTTAATAGGCCTCCTCTAGGCATTTATTTTATTTTGTTTTATTTTATTTATTTATATCCCACCCTTCCCTGAAGGTATAGCAGGGAACTCCAAGCTAGCTGAGGCAAAGCTCAGTATAAGAGCCAGGAGCTTCTAAGGCCACATTCACACCTGACGTAGTGCGGCGGCGGTGAGACCCGTGAGGGAAGATGTGGCAGCGGGAAGGAGCCTGATTCTGGAAGCAGCTCCAGTGCAGATGGGCTTCTGTCGCGGCTTCCCTCCCACATGTCGGAGCAAAAAATCCTGACATGCGTGAGGAAAGCCACAGCAGAACCCCATTTTCACCGACTCTACTTCCGCCATTGGGCTCCTTCCCACTGCCACGTCTTTGCTCTGCTGCCACCGCCACCACATTTGGGTGCAGAGCCAGATGACTGGGCCAGGGAATCCAGAGAGAGGCTCGACCTGCAGACAGAGGCCAGTGAGTGATGAGAAAGTAATACTGTTGCTATAATCATATGCTGAGTAGAGTGTTCTCAGTAAAAGAAATGTGGAACTTAACCCTGGAGTGTTGTTTGGGACCAACCCTGTAGTGACTTAAGCAGGAGACAAAGTCAACCTATTATACCTCCGTTCCCTGCTACCACTGTCGTGACCCCTTGTCTGGGATGTGGTTGGACATCAGAGGCAGGTCCAGGAGTGGCAGCAGTATTGAGTTTGGATTGGGTATGAGGCAAGCTCAGGGCCCAGGCTCAGGAACAGGGCAGGATCAGCCCCCATGTCAGTTTTTGAGGCAGGATTGGATCCAGGCCACTCAACGTATACATTTTAAAACAGCAAATGTGATGCCATGCTAAGAGAACTGCTTGCCACTTGCAACTACTGAGTGATTTTGACTTGGCTGGTTTATTGGAGCATAGTAAGAAATCAAATATTTACTAAACTGTGGCTTATTAGCAGGTTACATTTTTTTTTCTGTACATCAGTAAGCCAGCTCTAAAACCTGAAGGAATCAGCATTAACATATTTTTGTCTAGCCATAAATGTCAACCTGGGTTTGAGAAGTTTCCCCTTCCCTCTTCAGAAACCTGTAACTACTTCAGCAAGTAAGAGCCTCAAACTCATGAATATCTTTGAAGTTATTTTTCAGATCCTTGATTAGACTCAGGAGACATGTCTGTATATCTCATTGGATTAGAGTTTCTGGTTCGTATCATGACCTTGTAAAATTAGTACTGAAAGCAGAAGAGATGAACATCAAACTATTTTACTGCATAGCATGTTTTTTTCCAGGCGTAATCAATGCTTTAATCATTTTCATAGTCAAAAAAGGGAGAACTTTTCTGGATAATCATGTACTTTCTGAAACTCAGAAAGCAGTAGCTTAAAGACACTAGATTTGAAAATGGCAGTGTTACTTCAGATCTTTGCTGAATTATGTGTTGTTATTAGTGTTGACAACTCTTATGATTATGATTCTTATCATTTAAGGGTTTCCAAAAGACTAAAATTATTTAAGTTCTTGTAAAATCATGAGACTTTAAGCTTGTCTTTAAAAAATAAATACTTTTCTAGCCCTCCTGATTGTGTAGAGAAGCTCGAAAATGTGCCCTAAAAGCTCAGAAATAAAAAAATAGACAAAAAGAACCCAAAATGTGTGGGTTTTGTTGGTTTTTAAAAATCTCATGAGCAATATAGTTGGTTTATGTGGATCATAGGGCTGGAAGAGAACTCAAGGGTCAGAACTCAAGGGTCACTCACAGCCAACATCCAAACCTTCTCTGCTGAGGCAGAATTAGCTAATCTTAGCCATCCTTGGTAGATGTTTCTCCAACCTTTTCTTAAAAACTTTCAGGGAAGAAGATTCTACAACTTATTCCATCATTCAATTATTTTTGCAGCTGGGATTTTTTTTTTCATATTTAACTTAAATCTAAGAGAATAAACAAAATTAAAAACACCAATATTTACTTGCAAATGAAAGTTCAGAATGTTTTAGTAAATGTTAGGGTGTGAATTAAATGTTCTTACTTGTTGTACGTGCATTTGTACAAGTCAAGTCACTAAGGCACCATCATTGCACAAATGATCATAGTCCAGGAATTTAATTAACATGACCAGCCTTGTGCATACATTGACCTTAAGGTACAAATCATATTATATACACACTTTTCCCTACAGATTAACTAAAGTGAAACCTTGTTATAACACGTGCCATTATTACACAAATTGGGTTATAATGCAGTGTGAAACATGACTCTCAATGTGTGTCATCAAAATGCAGGATACTTTATTTTTCAATTAATATCACAATGTGAGTGTTCAGTGCATCCAAAGACGAAGGGTATACATAAACATCCCAGGAAGTGGGGGCCAGAATAAGCATTCCCACCGATTGAACAGGTCAGGGAGGGGTTTGGAAGAGACATGAGTCTGGCTGGCCCTGTCCCCACTCTGTGACTGGCTCCCCGTCCACCACACTGGTAAGGCTTTGGCCCAGGCAGGCCACACCAGGCCACGTGACATACATACATCTATAGTATTTAAGCACCCTTGTTATAACGCAAATTTGGTTATATAACACAAATTCAGTTATAATATAGAGTGAAGCATGGCTCTCAAATACATTGTTATAACAAAGTTGCACTCTACTTGCTCCATGTTTCTAATGTATCTTTTGGTTTGGGCTGCTATTGCTAATTAAATACAAGAGTAGTGCAGTCCACAAGCTATTGAGCACCGGTGCTAGCACTTAACACCAGTTTAAATCTCATTTACTACAATGGCACTTGTGCTGACTCAACTGGTGAAACAGCTTGAGGACTGCACTAGTTGTTAGTTTTGTTATAATGAGTTCTTGAGTATTGGGCGTATGGTGCAACAAGGCATGCAACCACAGGGTAGGTTTTCTCAGAATCTGTGCACCAAAGACCTAAGCCCTCATGGGATCTTTGCCAAAGTGCCATATATTAGACCTAGTCCAATCCAGTGGGCCTCTCCCTCTGGCGAGGCACAAACCTTCCTGAAGCCAGGTGGCCCAACATACATAGTCTTTTTTTAGGTCTCCTGGCCTGGCACCAGTCTTCCTATAGCCAGGCAGACCTGACATATGTATTACATAGTCCCCTGGATACCTTTGATAACTCCAGCCTCCCTGGCCAGGCAAAGTCCTTCTTGCATCCAGGTAGCCAGATGAGAGGCAGAGTCCTTCCTAGCTCCTGCCTCATCCACAGCCATCCCCCCAATGAGCTCCAGGATAGGATTGAATTGAGAAGCTCTTTTATTCTCAGAAGACATCTCGTGAGATTTCAGGTCGGGCCCAAGAACTTGCTGAGATCTTGGCTCTGGTATCTTGCCAAAATCATCATCATCATCATCATCATCATCATCATCATCATCATCATCATCATCATCATAATTAATAATTAATATTAATAATGAATAATTCAATGGGCATGTGCAACGTAGCCATTGGAGCCATTCTGCGCATGTGAAGCCCTTTTCCAAAATGGTGCAGACACTGCCAGTACCATTTTAAAAAAGGGAAGACATATGCAGAATGGCCCAAGTAGCCATTTTGCACATGTGCAGTGATTCTTAAAAATTTGCCTCCTCCTTATGTCCCCGTTCTCCTAAAGAGAAGCGGAGCGGCAAGAGACCCAGAAGCTGGAGCAGCCAGGTGAGTACATGATGGGAAAGGGGGAGGAGGAAGGACTGCAAAAAGCCCGGTTTGTTTTTTATGTGCACCCTTCCCCTTGAGAAGATGGGACCACTAAAAGTGGACCCAGCTAACCCTTCTCTAGTGGGGTGTTGTGAGACTCTAACACACTCAGACTACCAGCTCAATCCCACCCACCCCCATAGCCTTGGAGTGCCTGCTCATCTTCCTCCCTGCACTCTTCCTGATCCCCTTTGCCCCACCTCTGGGCAAGGGTTAGGGCTCATGCCAGACTCCCCAATAGGGTGGCTCCGAGCTTACACTAACTGGGATGTTACTTCTGGCTAGGCATAACCCTTCCTGGATAGCAACAATGGCTCTACTGCCCGCCTGTAGCCTCTCTCACGGTAAGGCTGCTGGCTCATCTGTCCCCTTGCAACCTCCCCAGAGTGCCAGCTCAATCACCCCCCAGCACTTTGCACTGTAATCTTACTTATGTTATGGGCTCAACTGCCTCCCTGTGATCTCCTTCTTGGGTGTTGTTGCTAGTTCATCTGCCCCCCTGCAACCCCCTACACTTCAGGATGCCATCTCGTCTGCCTCCCTATATCCTCAGGAGTGGCTGGCTCATTTGCCTCCCTGCCACTTTCTTCTTGGGTCCCAAGAGTAGTCCCTACACAAGGGCACTCCTTTTACCTGTGACCCCATTATGCTACCAGCTCAGTTTCCCCCCAGTAGCCTAGCCACTTAACCCAGTCAGGGGACTCTAACCCAGTCAGGGGACTCTAACCCCAATTCCTGGTCAGCAGACTCTAAACCCATCTTGGGGATATTTCCAACCCCATGATTCTGGGGACTCTAACACCACAGGTGAGACCTCAACCCCTGAACAAATCTGGCATTGGGATCAGGCCCTCTCAACTATTCTGACCTCCAGCCCTGGGACCCTATAAACTTGCCCCAGTACATCGATTACATTACACAACACACTTTACATTTCACAAGGCTCTCAGGAGTCTCTATCCAACAGTCACAGTTTCAGGGGATTCTAACCCCATAGTCACAGCAAATCTGCAGGTCCTGCTTCCCTGGGTCCTTGGTACTTTTATTAGAGTGTGAAGTCCCAGCTGTTCCTTTTGCATTGACTCCTTTGGGTCCTCTCACTGCACATCCAACCTCTGGAGCCTCTAGGGCACAATCCTCCTTTTCCTGGTCCACACACTCTGTCAGAACCCCCCTCCCCACGCTTTCCTGGACACTTGACAGCAGTCTTGTTAGGGTGTGCCTACATCCTCCACCAGATGTAATAGGGTGCTGTGTCCACGGATAAGTATCTGCAGTTTCCAGCCCCAAAGACCCAGGCCCACGTGGGATCTTCGCTAACAGTGTCTTTTGTTCACAGTGTCCACTCTTCATCCTTCACTATACAGTACACACACTTCTCCCCTCTGGTCAGACACAACCTCTCCTTCAGTCAGGTGGCTCAACATAGTCTTTGTTCAGCCATCCCTGGCCAGGCACGCACACACACACACACACACACACACGTCGGAGCCAGGCAGTCCAACACACATAGTCCTCTGAATACCTTTAGTAAGTGGCCAGGCACAGTCCCTCCTGCAGCCAGGTAGCCAACCTAAAGGCAGAGCCCTCCCTGGTATTCACCGAGATTCGAGCAGTGCAGAAACTTACTGGCTTTCCCACTGTTTTCACTGTTTTCAGTTATTCTTTACAAGTTGAATGGGCTTGCCAAGCCCTGTGTGTGCTCTGTGTGCACCCCCAGGGGCTGTGGAGATGAAAACCTGCTGGCTAAGCACTGGGGAAGTGCTGGAAATTGCCATAGAAGTGCTGTAAAACTACCATAAAACTGTTGTAAAATTCCTGGAAAGTGATGAAAAAGCCTCATAAAGTGACATCGCACAATACACTTTACATTTCACAAGGCTCTCACAAGTCATCCTGGAAAGTGACGACAATTACGGGGGGCGGGGGGGGGATGGCAGAAGCGCACAATCTTTGGAAATTTACAAAGTACTGATGGACATTTTAAGTACTCCTGAAAAGTCAGCATTTCCCTTTGGAATGGGAACACTTGCTCTTCTCGCAGCCCTACTTCTGGGCTGGCTCAGCCACACTCAGGCCAGCTGGCCCCATTCATGCCCTTGGTTGCCCGCTTCTGGAGGCTAGCCCAGCTGAGGGACATTAAGGTGATATCCTGCATTGCCTCAGCACCTCTGTCTCCCAAACTGGTGCAACCCCCCCTTAAAGGACTAGGGACAGGCAACCAGCCTGAACTTTCTATGAATGGGAACTCCCATGCTTTCATTTTTTCTATTATAGGATAGGCTTATATAAGATCACAACCTGCATTCTGAAAAATCTCCCTATCCAATGGTTTGATATTTGTTATGGCTTATATTATTGAAGACTAAGAGTGAACCTGTGGATGTGAAGATCCACCAAGTGCCTTGGAATGTCCATGAAATAACATGATTCCAATCGCATAATGATTTCACCTAGAAATGACTCTGAGCTCATTGGTGCCATTCTTTCTCCTCTCCAGCCTAATGACAGAAAAAGGAAGTGCTAGAGACCAAGGGGATTACATGGACCATGCAATAGCACTTGAGTTCTCAACCAAGTCAGCCCAACCAGTCCAGTGATGGAAGTTGAAATATGTGCCCTCAGTAGAGTATAGTTGGTTTTTGTGAATCTGAAACCTTTCTTTGACTACAGGCTCATCTCACACCTGATGAATGTAAGAGGATAGCACTGGTGCATGGGAGACTGCCTGGGGCTTGTAAAGTGCCATGGACTTGTGCTGATGAATCTCAACTGATCCGGCTCAAATACTTGTAGTAATAACCTGCAGTGAGGTGGGGATTTCCACCCCAGGTAAACAGATACAGAACACTAGAATTTAGAACACTTTGTAAACACTGTCCACTTGAACCTAAGGGGAGTGGCTAGTGTCCCAACGTAATGTTTTAGCACTTGCCTTCTGGACTATGTATTGTCCTTATGGCTACACAATTAAAAACACCCATAATTTTGAACAGTCAGCACCACTGGTAGTTCATGATGGTGGGGACAGTGTGGGAAGGTGATATTAGTATGGTGCAGTAAGACACAACCTGTACATTTAAGGATTGGCTGAGATTTGTTTTTTCCAGGTGGCACTGCGACATAGGGTGATTTCAAACGTTACGTTTTCGGCATTCACCACAGTCAATCTCAGTGAAACATGGGCGGGGGTGAAAGAGCCGTGCACGTCTGTTTGCTTGCATCCAGATGTTCACCACAGTCAAACGTGGCCCGGGGTGAACCTAACCACGCTTTGCGAGATCAGGGTGGGAGGAGGTCCAGAAGCGTGGTGAATGTCCACCACGGCAGGGCTGAATGAAAAGTAGCATCTGAATGGAAACCCCTGCCCGCGGTGAACGGAAATGACCATGGGTCATGGTGACGGCGCTCAGCGTCGCTGCTAGGCAACCAACAACTAGCGGAACACGGAGGGAGATTTAAAGGGCAGGCAGCATTAGGGGAACATGGTGGAGAAGTTGATGAAGTGGAAGGTAGAGGAACAAGCGTGGAGGATGGAGAGAGAGGGCGAGGAGGAGGCACAGCAGCAGCAGCAGCAGCAGCAGCAGCAGCAGCAGCTTCAGGGGGAACCCGGCCCAGCTGGGGACACCCAGGAGCACACAGTGTCACCTATGTTTCTCTGTGACACACGAGCCCACCCTGGAAGAAGGTAGGGGGGCAGGTTGGGAATGGGCAGGCCGGATCCAGGGAGGGGCACAGGAGGGAGGGAAGATAGGAGCCTGGGGCCTAACCAGTGGACCCCAATGTACCCCCGTACAGGCCTGCAAGAGGACACACGCCCTGGAGGAGCCTGAGGCTGGAGGAAGCCAGGGACAGGTGGTAGAGGCCACAGAGGAGGTGGAGGCAGCATAGGGGCTGGCTACCAGGCACCGATACCACAGGGGGGGCCAGTGGGGGGTCCAGGAGACACACGACCTCATCACTATCTGGGCGACACTGGAGATGCAGGGAGAGCTTGCAATAAATGCCCAGAATGAGCAGGTGTTTGCCCAGATAGCTGTGTAGATGGGGGAGGCCAGGTATGAGTGCACGCCCACACAGTGCCAAACGAAGACCAAGGAGCTCAAGATGGGCTAAAAGGACATTGTTGACAACAACAGGTGCTCCGGGTGTGTGACATGGGCCTCCCCCTACCTGGACGCCCTGAGCCGGGTGCTGCATAGGAAGGGGTCAATAGTTGCCCCACACCTGGTAGGAGGGGGCGCCCTGGGGGACCAACCCACACACAAGGACCCACCCTCCCTACATCCACAGAGCAGCGAGTGAGCCCCAGCACCGGGCACTGACAACAGGGAGGAGATGCCGGGGCCCTCGGGCATATGCCCCCAACATTCCCCCAGCCTGACCCCAGGTGATGGCACGACCTCCCCTGTGGACTCAGAGGAGGGGGAGGGGGAGGAGGAGATGGTCACCCTCCACCTCACGGCCTGTCAACCTGGGGATCGAGGCAACACCAGCCTCAGTGACCGGGCGCCCTCAGAGGTAATGGACACAGAGGGAGCAGGTAAGGGTATGGCTTGGCAGGGCACACGCATGAACCCCACGGCAAGCAGGTGAAAGGGCGGAGGGAGGGGATGCCAGGCATCCATCCCCCACAGCACCAGGGCAGGGAAGGGGCCTGGACACAGGGGTCAGGCCCGGGACTGGTGGTGCCCATCCCAGAGGGCCAGACCACCCGGACCCCAGAGACCAGAGGGGGGCCAGGGGAAGGGCACCCCACATGAGTAACTGAATCCTTTGTCACCCTACAGAACCGCAACTAGCACTGGAGGGTCATGGCCAGGGGTCGCCCGTCCTCCTGGTGCAGAGGACGTGGGAGCACCAAGCACAGACATGCCGGTGCCTGGAGGACCTCACAGAGGAGCTAGTGACCACAAGCACACAGAACATGGAGGAGATGGTCGCAACGGTCAACCGGCTGGAGGAGGGCACAACACAGGGCCTACAACAGGTGGAGGGGAGGGACCGGGCACTGGTGGCGGAAATGAGGATGGACCGGTGGCTGCTGTGGAGGAAGATGAATAGACAGATGGAGGTGCTCCAGTCCCAGTTGGACCGCCAGGACCGGAGGTGCGAGGAACTTGGGAGGAGGATGGACCGGTCACTGACCCAGGGCACATCCCTCCTCCTGCCTTGAGCGCCTACATCATGGCAGCAGCCCCGCCATGTGCCATGCCAGCGCCCGGACATGTGCCCCCTCCACTCCCTCCACCCCCTCTGGCTGTGCCATGGGGTCTCCCAGCACCACACCCCCAGCCCCCCCCAGCAGCAAGGACAGCTGATCTGGGGGTTTGTGCCCCCACAGCGCACAAGTCAGCAGGGGGGGATTGGACAGGGCCCCCCCGGGGGCGGGGTACAGGGGGCAGGTCACCCAGCCATCCCGCCAGACAGCACCTCTTCCTCCTCCTCTGACGAGGGAGGCTTGGTGGCCTCGGCCATCCCTGTTGGGAGGGGCAGGGGCTGGCCAAGGGGCAGCAGGGGATGGGGGAGGGGCCAGGGCAGGGCAGCATAGGGACTGGGGAGGGGAGGGGGTGCCAGCAACAACCGTGCAGGTGGGAGGGGTTAGGGGCACGTGGGCACATGGGTGTAACGGGGTTGGGGGGGACTGGGGTAGCACAGTAAATGTGGTTGCACCCACCTACCTGTTTCAGTGTGCTTTCTTTCCAGCCAGTGCGCTCCCCCTCCTCAGCCCTGCACACATCCAGCACATTGATTGGGGCAGTCATGAGCACCACCCCGGGGTCCTGGCCATGGTTCGACACCAGGGGAACCTTATGTGGCCCCCCGGGATGGGGCCTCGGCTCCTGGGCCCGTGTTCCTCCCTCTTCGCGTGCATGCTGCCATTCCTATCTCTTCTAGCAGGTGTGTATGTGTGAGCCTGTCCGGCCTTGCATGCCAGCTGCTGTGTGCTTCCCACTCCCTTTGCATCCCTCCATAGGGGTCCCTTTGTTCCCATCCTGGCGTTATCTGTCGGCCTTGGCAGCCCCTGTCTGCCTGTACAGACCCCGACCCCGCATCCTATGCTGCCCCCGCACCTGCCTTGGTTCAGACCCTCCTGGAGCTGTACCATGGCAGCTGCTTCCCTGCCCGAGGTCCCAGTTGGGGGAACCAGGGGTTCTGTCCAAGCCTGGATCACCCGTGAGAGCATGGTCCTGTGCGACCTGTGGCATTCGCCCATCGTTCAGCACTGCCTGCGTTCCGTGTCCACCTGGATGGATGCCTATAGGTGCCTGAGCTATGGTATGCTGCGCTTTGGTTATGTTGCGACTGCTGGTGACTTTCGCTTGCACAGTGAGGAGATGGGACTCTCCCCCTTCCCTGAGGGGCGCTTACCGGACACGCTGGGGAGCCTTGCAGCATGGAGTCCTGCCGAGACAGCCTCCGCACAGTGTGTGTTTGCCTTCCTGGGATATGCAACCTGCCTGTGCGAGGGTGGCCCTGCCGTGTCCATGTCCTTCTTCATCAGCGTGCAGGGTGCCCGTGGGTACCGGTGCTCCCATGGGGCAGCCTACTACCATCTGCTGGAGCTGTCCCACCTGCCCTGGCCCCCTGCGGCTGATTATGGCATGCCCCCCCCTCTGGGCCAGAGCTGGCTGCCCTATCAGAGGTGTGCGGGCGCTCTGATGTGCAAGTCGGGATGAGCTGTGCGGATCCCTTCGAGGCCTTCTACCTGATCTGCTTCCACATGGCCGGGCGCGGCTTCTGCCGGGGACTGTGGCAATGGCCCCGCTACATGCACCTGCTCTCATTGCCACCCCCTCCGCCCAATGGGAGCCCCTGCACCTGGGTGTAGGGCGATCCGGGTCCTTCTGACAGCCAGCTGCCTCCTCAGTGCCTTCGCACTGCCTGTGGCCTGGGTGCTCGCACCACCGCCTGCTGCCTCCTCGGGACTGCTGGACCCCTTGGGGCTGCCTCTGGCCGCCTGCCTGTCGCCCCCTCACCTGGGACCCACTACCGCTGCCCCGTCCCCTCCATGTGGCCTCCGAGGTGGCCCGTTGTGCTGGTTCCCACCCTCCCGGACTGGGCCCCATGCCCCCCTGCTGCTCCCCCTGCTCTCGCACCCTGACCCCAGGTGCTTCCGCTCTGTATGCCTTTGCGCTTGGCTGGTGCTGCCTGTGTCCTCAATAAACTCCTGTTGTGCTTCCCTGTGCTTTGTGCTGCCTCGTGTCTCCTGGGGTGCTGGATCCCCCTTCCCCTTGCCCGCTGGGCTCCTGCCCCCTCCCGCTCCTGCTTGGCTGGCCGTGCCTGCCCCTTGCTGACCCCCCTCCTCCCGTGCATCCGACCTGGCATGCGATTCCCTGTCCCCCCCTGGTGTGTGCCTCCCTTGGCCCCTTGCTCTCCTCCTCATTGTTTGTGGGTGTGCTGCTTCATTTATGTGTGTGCGCTTCTCATTTTGAAGCATGTGCACTTTCCGTGCAGCTGCTGTTAGCGAGCGCTTTTCACACTGCTGCTCCCTCCACCCTCTCCCTTTGTGTTTCCCTTCTGTGGGCGTGTCCCTCCACCCTCTGTGGCTTCGTTTGCCCTCAGGCAGCCATGTTTGCTTTCCCATAACCCCGGGGCCTTGTGGGTTTCCCACTGCGGTTCTCGCCACCACGGCACGTCTGTTGGGTTCCTTCAGTCCGTGTTCACTCAGGTTGACCCCGGGTGGTGGTCACGATCCTGTCATGTCTGTTGGGGCCGCGCATCCCACCATGGCCCGCGGTGGGGCCATTCACCCCGGGGTGGGATTCACTGTGGTGAATTTCACCACGTCACGTCTTAAATCACCCCTTGCCTCAAAATGCACAACATGAAGAGTGCAAAATGCAAGATAGGATACTGATATGGGATACCAACCTGGGGTGGAGGTGGGGGGTGGGCACAAATGCTAGCGTGCCCAGCAACCAGTGGGCCATTTATTGGATTTACTACCTGATACATGCAGGTGAGAACAATGCACACACACAGTCCCACATGGGAATCATGCCATTTCTTAACATCCTGAGAGATAAAGTTTGGATCTGAAGCAAAGCTCCCCCAAAGTTTGAGTTACCATCTAGTTGAGTAATTTGAATTTGAAACCTAATTTCCTGTGGTTTTCAGGGTGATAATAAAATCCAAGATTTTTTATGCAGGACGGTCTCTACAAATGAAGCAGTAATTCTTAAATGTGACCTGAAAAGACTTTTTAAAAATAGTGAGGGCTTGTGTTCTCTCTTGTTGCCTGTTCCAAGAAGACCTGGAAGTTCTTTATCTTTTCCCCCATTAGACATTTATAATTAGAGATTCAGGCTTTGTTTGGCTTGGAATACTTCGTGAGAGCTAGAGAACTGGCAAGATTAATAACCAGGGATTAATAACCAGGAAACAAAACCCAATTGACTGAGGTGGAAGTGCAGTATGAAGTGGAGATGGAAGTGCAGTATGAAGACTTTCAAAATACTTTGGGTGAAAACAGACATGACGCTAACCACCCTTTAACCACCCTTGGTGGTCATTTATGCATGTTTCAGGGCTCCATAGGGCACCAAGACAACCCTGCAACATGCATAAATAACCACCAAGGGTGGTTAAACGGTGGTTAGCGTCATGTCTGTTTTCACCCTTTGTTTCTTTATAGACACTTGTAACTTAAAATGGAGATACATTTGAGACATAGAATGATCTGGTGTGAGATTCAACATGCCTTCCCCTTCAACAAAGGAATTTGAACGAGTCTACTGCAGTCCTATTTCTGAGGCCTCCAACAAGACCTCCAGAAAAACCAGGGAAAAACAGATTACACTCTTGATATTTTTAAGGTTAAAAAAGAACGTTGATGACATAAGTGTTTGAAAAGATGCTTCATGCCTGCTTTATACATCATGAAGTACCAAAGAAAAGGGCACAAGCCAATTTCTTTTCCCTTTTCAGGTCACCTTCAAAACAACTGAATGAAAAATGAAAAGGAAGCATATTTAACCCTTTCCCTGACCTATACAGTAGGGTGAAGAATTGAGGGAGAAAAACTCTTTTCATTGCAAATGGTTTTTTCAGCTTGCTTGACTAAACACAAGGCTTAGTCCTTGTGAAGAAATTTAAAGCCTGTAGGTTAAATTCAGCCCTGCTGTAATTCAAACTGACTTCTCTGTAGTTGTGTCTACATACACGATGAGTGAGGGACCTTTTTCCCTTTAGGGCCACTTTGAAATGCCTGATAAGAATTGAGGGCTGGGAACTATTGGGGAGGGGAGAGAAGAGTCCAGATCATGGATCTTACTCATGGATCCATTTCCTATACTTAAGTGCATGCCCTCACTTCTACTCCCTTCCTTCTGAATGGGACTCCTTCAGTGCATGAAGGGATGGATCCATAGGCCAAATCCAAGAACTAAAAAGGGGACAAATAAAAAATTGCCATGAATTGCATGGGCTGCCATGGGCCAAGGGCTCCTCATTCTTGTTATATCCTAGAGCTAGATGGAGCCTGGAAAGGGGATGGGGGGGTCTGTTGGGGTGGGTGAGTGTAGTTGAGGTGTCATCAAACCAACTGTGGGGTCATGTTGGGCATGGGGAGGTATGGTGAATGGAAAAAAACACCATCGGGGATATTGGGAGAAGCACTTAGTGTCTGTTCCCATGTCCCACTCCCCCTTTCTTGTAATATTTGGGGGTTGAGGCTAGTGAGGCCCCTGGTCTGAAGCTGATGATACTTAATGTGAGGTCAGTGGCAAATAAAACATCAACCATTTGGGATGTGCGAACAGAATGGGGTTCAGATGTTCGGACGTTCAGACGTTCGGTTTGAAACCCGAGTTCAGACTCAGTTGTTCAGATTGGTGGAGTTTGGTTCGGCCGAACTTCAGCGAACATCCAAAAATAGTGCTATCGATACCGATACCGAATTCAAAGATTTTTTCGGAATCAGTATCATTTGGCCCTGAAACAACCTCTGGTTTCCACCCCTGGTGCCAGGAAGTCTGCTCCTCAGCTGCCTTCCCCTTCCAGTCATGTTTTCCCCACCCCCGAACTCATCCAAACTCACCCGAACATGACCGAACTGTTCGGCCGTTTTCGAGTTCGGTTCGGACGTTCGGTTCGGACGTCTGAACAGACCGAGTTAGGTCCAAACTTCGAACATCCAAACCGCGTTCGCACATCCCTATCAACCATCTTTGATCTTATTCAGGATGAGGTCACTGACCACCTCATATGCATTACAGAGACCTGGGTGGATGAGGCATATGGGCCTGTATTGTACAAGATGTGCCAGTTGGGTACTCAGTGCAGCATCAGCCTAGGATCAGGAACTGGGGGATGGGGAGCAGAGTGGTGGTGATCTGTAAAGACACTGTTGTCTTTTGAAGGTATCTGGTGCCTAACTCAGCCAATATGGAGTGTGTCCACTTGGTGATGGAAGCCGAGGATAGATTGGGGATTTTGCTGGTGTACTAACCACCCTGATGCACAGTAGGTTCCCTGACCGAGCTGGCTGAGTTGGTCTCAGATGTGGTTTTGAGATCACCCAGATGTATAGTCTTGGGTGACTTCAACATATACTCTGAGACTAAATTTTTGGGGCCAGAGCGGGACTTCATGGTCTCCAGACAACAACCATGGGTCTATCTAAATAATATCTGGCCTGACACATGAGGCGTGACACACATTGGATTTGATGTTTTGTACCAGCCTGTAAACAGGGGTTCCAATTATTGGGGGTATTGTTATTACACCATTGTTGTGGTCAGACCATTACTTTTGAGGGCCCAGGTCCCTACCCTCCTATAGCCCTGTCAGGGTCATGAATCAGTTAGGTTGGTCTGCCCCTGGAGGCTAAATGGATCCAATTGGTTTCCAGAACTCTCTAGGGGATTCACCCACTAAAGTTGATGGCTACTCTGTTGATGACCTGGTTGCATTGTGGTATGATATCGTGACATGGCCATTGACCCAGTTGTACCCACCCAGGCGTTCACTCCCACAGTTGCAACAGCATAGATTCCCTCTGGTATATGGGGGGGACTGATGTGGTTGAAGTGGGAGGGTATGCAGTTAGTGTGCAGGTGGTGCTTGACTCACACTGAGGCCAACCAACTGTGGCACAGATAATTTTTGAAGGACTGTGTTCTGGCTGTGTTGGTGGTGAAGAAAGAGTTCTTCTCTGTCATCATAGCATCTGCAAAGTCTTGTCTTCTGGTGCTGTTCCGAGTGGTGAATGACCTGGCTAATCTGGTCTGTCTCCTCTCCACCATAAACTAAAGTCATCTATTGTGTGCTGTGACATTTTTATTAATTAATTTGCAGAGAAAATCACTCATAATCACCACAACTGCTACTTCACCTGCAGAGTCAGAGTTTGGGGTTGAGGAAGCATAGCCTTCTTCTGTTTGTTTGGATCAGTATCAATTAGTGTTGCTCATTGATGAGAAGGATGTACTTGCTTGGAGTGATGTGGGCAACCATTTGTGAATTAGATCCTTGCCTGTCCTGGCTGATGAAAGTCAGCCAGGAGTTGTTTGGGGCCATTGCTGGTGGGGGTTGTCCCATTTGATGCCTTCCTTTGGGGTGGGGGGTAGGTTGTCAGACACCCTTAAAGCAGTGATTGTCTGGTCCCTGCTCAAGAAACCATTTTTGGACACTGACTCCCCAGCCAGATATCTCCCTGTCTCTAATCTTCCCTTTTTAGGGAAGGCTATGGAATGGTGGTTGCCTGGCAGCTTTGGGCTCATCTCTATGATATCAGATTCCTGGGCCCATTCCAGTCAGGTTTTCATCTAGGGTATAGCAAGGAGACTGCGCTTGTGTTCTTTATAGGACTTCCCTTGATGACCATTTGTAAGCTGCCACTGGTGCAGCTCAGGGGCAGTGGGCCCTCCAGGATGGCAGGGGCAATGCCCCTCCTGGCCCCCCAGGGCTTCCCCTGCCAGCAGCAGGCTCCCCGGCAATTTCTTTAAAAATAAAATAAAAATAAACCCGGCCGAGGTCGGCATCTGGCTGAATGTGCAGAGCCACCTCGAAGAACCTTGTTTAGCAAGGCAGAGACCTTCTGAAGGTCTCTGCCTTGCTAAACGAGGTTCTTCGAGGTGGCTCCACATATTCTCACCGGCTGTGTGCACATGCGCACATACAGCTGGTGACTCAAGAGTCATTCCACCCCTTGAAGGCTTCCTAAGGAAGCCTTCAGGGTCAAAAGGGAGCTTTTCTCTCTTTATGCGGAGTGGGCGGCTAGAAGAGCCATCCATTCCACAAAAAGGGACCCTACAATGCAAGAGTGCCACAGGGTGCACTCTTGCATTGCAGGGGCCGTGCAGGGGGAATGTTCATACAGGGGCGCCCAATAAAGGCGTCCCGTCATGAACTAAGAGCTGCGCGTGCATCAGGGAGGGAGGGAGGAAGGGACTCGGGGAGGTGAAGAGCTGCCTGTGTGTTCCCTGCAGAAGTGGCGGCGGTGGAGAGGAGTTGGCAGCCCCAGGATGATGGTGAGTAATTAAATTGCAGGGTCTGGGGTGGGGGGAGCAGAGGGGGCACA